>OX393550.1:97175175-97447423 GCA_947650365.1 Chamaelirium japonicum | reverse complement strand
ACACTAGATCGCGTGTTCATCTTGACGTAGCACCTGATCTCAATCGTTTGTTGCATCCAACCCGACAAGTGAATTACACGTAGCGTAGCTAGAAGATAAATGGGCAGCTGGGATCATGTACCATGTCAGGATGGCCCGATCTGGATGGAATACTAGACGGCTGTGATATATCTCTATCTCATCATTATCCCGACACTCAGAGAAGAGTAACAATCTGGAGAAATCTCGATGTCAAAAAAATTTGTGTTAGGTCCTTTAAACATATCATATTTAACGATAAAAACAGACAAAAGGATGATTCAACGTTAGGTCCTTCTGTTTGTAACATATCCATTTTACTCTAACATGTAGCTGAAAAATGAATTCACATAAAAGAGTAATAATTCGGTTAAAAAAAGAGTAACAATTTTTTAAAATAGTATTTCACTGTATCAATGCAAAGAGTAATAATTTGTGCAAATTGTTACTCTTTGCTACAGTGAAATCATTGTAGTATTTTTTTTTATAGAAATCTTGCTATAATTTTTTTTAGAAATTTTGCTATAAATTTTTTTTTTAGAAATCTTGCTATAAATTTTTTTTTTTGCTAGCTCTACGATGAAATCACGGTAGCAAAAAGTAACAACCTACAAAGATTGTTACTCTTTTGCTACAGTGAAATCACTGTAAAGAAAATTTGTATTTTGTTTTTGAGAATCTCGTCTTAAAAAATTACTAAGTGATTCACTGTAGCAAAAAGTAACAATTTGTAATGGCATATTGTTACTCTTTGCTGTAATGAAGAGTAACATTTGTTAGCAAAAAGTAACAATATGCAATTGCATATTGTTACCCTTTGCTGCAATGGATACTAACATTTGTGATATTAGTATTAGGGGCTTTTTTTGCCATTTAAAGAGAAAAAAAGTCAACAAACGGACTTATTATATATACATCTTTTCGAGAGGGACTTGGTATGAAACCACATGTTGTCTGTCCTTTTCACCAAACTGATCTCTTGTCAATTACCTAACACAAAGCCCACTAAAAAAAAAACTAATATAGTAATATATGGACTGCATAACTACAAAAGGCCGATGTCTTCCTCTCATAAATTTGCCAATTTGTATGCATGTTCTGTTTAAATGGTATCTAATGTAGCTGTCTTTTCTAAATAAAAAATAAAAAAATGATTGTCATCCACCCTTTTATTTGCTTTAGATTAAAATATACTATTACCTCAAAAAAGATTAAATTAAATTAAAATATACATACAAATGAGGATCCTAAACTTCTTTTAAACTTAATGATAATCCCCCTTAGATCTTAATAACAAGAAATTTCTTAAATCTCGACAATCTATGTCTCCGAGTCATATGACATATTGAATTTTAGATCATCGCCAGCTGCATGGTTTTATTTCGAGGAAAAATGAGATGATCACTTGAATATTATAACCTAAAAGTAAATTTTGTATAAGCACCCAATGGAAGTTTAAGCATTTCCCCTTGTTTACTCTCTCTCTCTCTCTCTCTCTCTCTCTCTCTCTCTCTCAATTCATTCTATATCTCCTACTCCTACTCATAATCCTGCCATTTGATTTTTTTTTATTGTACATATTCTACTTCTACTCCTAGCGATTGGAATTCAAATCCAGACTTCATACTGCAAAAACTCGAACCCAGGACCTCCTCTATGAGAGTATAGGTGTCAAACACCGTTCGAAGAACATGTTGTCTCCTTCTACCTTCTTTGATTAGAATAGACCTAAAAAAATTCAAGCCTAGAGTTTAGGCCATTTATAAACAAGCCAAGCTCAAACATACTAAAGCTTGACTTGATTGGGCGCATTAACATGTTCGTTTAGGGATTGAGTAGCCAATAAGGGGTTAATTCCTACGGAGGATTAACCCAGACTTGCAAACCCAAAATCTTCTGGTAAAATCATTTTCCTAGTACTTTTGCTATTTATAGTAACTTTCTAGTTTTAGCAAATGGAGTCTTTTTTAACCTAATTTTAATCGGGGTGTCATCTATGGTAATTGTAATCGTAAGGGAGTTGGTTTTGAATAATTTTTGCTATTTTTTAGAACTTGTGAAGATAAAGATGTTGAATGAGATATGGTCTAGAGCTTATAAAAGCCTTGGTTGATTAATAAAAGGATTGTTTCTTTATTAGAATTGCTTTATGGTGCGTATTATTATATGTGTTCTGTATACAGAACTTAAATGAGCTGTGGCTATATAGTGGTCCATCTGAGTGAGAGACTCGGTGGATTGGTCCTATGAGTCAAAATCGTTTGCAGCTCTGATTAGGGTTGGTCATACTATCAGGATAAGTTGTTGGAATGACAGAGCATGTGTATCTCCATCATGGTCATTGCCAGGTATAGTATTGGTAGTCGAATGAAACCAACACGGTGCATAGATCGGTGAGTAGACACCGGTGGACACAACCATGTTTCTGCTTAGGGTAATTGGTCTTAAACCCTGAGAAACTATGACCGGTGAACTAACCAGTTGCGTGTAACTTTGGTACACCAACGTGACCGGAGATATGCAATTATGGTCAATCTGGAAGGAACCTAGTCAGATGGTCACTCAAGTTTGACGGTGCTTTCCACCGCTTGAGTAGACATATGTCACCAAGTGAAGGGATATCACATTACCAATACTAAGTGGAAAGCAGAGGTATGCGAGAGGGCGTAGTAAGTCTAGGAGGACTGGAGTGTAGTTTGTGTTGACTCTGGGTAGCCACGCAGGTTAGGACCCAGAGGATTGACAGAGACACTTGTGTAATGTGTCGATCGAGTTCGATTGGAAGTCATGAATCCTAGTCCTTAAAGGTTTCACCCTATCCACAAAATCATTAAAGACTTTTACTTTTTCCTAGTCTCACTACAAAATAAGAGTTGAAGATAAGATACCCTAATCGCTCTGCGTTCCATGAGTGCATCACACTGGAGCATGGTAGGTGTGCATAAATGAGTGTGTTCACTAGGGGCCAACCCCAGAATAGTGTAGAGACGCACAATGTTACTCTTACACCGTATGGGCTCAGTTCTGTGTGTACGCGTTGCACTAGAACGCGGTATGACTAGTTTAGTGACTTTTATTAAGGGGCATCCCATGTTTTATTAAGGACACCCTAATAAATAGTAAAATCACTATTCACCCTCTATGGTGGGATGATCATGTGCTAGTGAGGTGCCCTAGTTGCTAGGGTTTCCTAGAGTGCACAAGGAACGGACCATGCATGCTCCCGCGTAAGATGAACGACTACTAGATGCATGAGGGGCATTTTGGTCCAACCAAAATATCCCGCATGCTCTAGTAAGGCTGGCCACCCTATTAGGGCTTGCACATCAAGTCGATAAGGAATATTTGATAATTCAAATATCCCTCCCCTTTATTATAGGATCTAGATAAGGCAGGATATCTCGGGTGGTTTTTAGGAGATAGGAGAGAAAGAGGGTCGTTTAGAGTAAGGGAGGGATCGACAAAAAATAAGGGGGGACACGGTTCCCGAGGCTCTACCTCATGGGATTTTTTGAGAAAAAGGTTGATCCCTCCTCTCTCTACACTCTTCTTTCATTCTTTTATCTCGAATACTCTCAAGTAAAAAGAAGAGAACTCTTTCTCTCTCTCTCTCTCTCTCTCTCATCTCTTCATTTCTTCATCTCTTGTGAGTGTGTGAGAACTAGTGAAGGTGATTGCTTGCACTCTGAGGCACTTAGAGATCAGAGTGCAAGAGTCTGGGTCGAATTGTGAGATCAATTGTACCCGAAGGGCATCTTTTCTCTTGCACGGGGATTCTTCAATCGTCATCAACTTGGTAGATTGACATTGCGATGTTAAATCATGCATGAAGGTATAATCAATTTAAACCCCTAGATCTATCGTCTTACATGCAGAATAGTTATCATTTTAGATTTTGTTGAAGACTATAGGGGTTTGATTCCCATTTGTTTCATCAATTGTGTAAATGATTAATTAAGATGAAAATTTTTAAATGTATCGCATACCGAATCAATCCACCGGATCGACTTCGCATTCCGCTGTGCCTCCAATATTATCTCAACACAAAGATCTAATAGCCAACAACCAATAGCCAAGACACATGAGATTGTGATGCCAAGATGGATGAGGTGAGGTGTCCAAGGCGATGAGTTAGCCCCACATCGTCTGAAGAGAAAGAGATCCTGAGCTACTTATATAATTTTCCCTCAAACATAGAAAACATGTTTTAAAACCGGGCACCACTACGGATCCTGTAAGAACTCTGTAATTAAAAGTGCTTGGACGAGAGTAGTACTAGGATATGTGACCTCCTGGAAGTCTTCGTTCGGGCATGGGCAAAACGGACAATATATTGTGTGTTTGGGACAGATGTTACAAAACTTTTATTCTTTTAAAATTTTTCTATATTTTTGTTAATTTTAGTTGGCAGATTAGCTATAATGACATATATTTGAAAATGATGTGTAGCCCTACGAGGGTTTAATTCCTACAAGATTGTAACCCCAACTTTAAAGACCAAAATCATTTAGGGAGACTCTTTTCTAGGCACTTTTGCTATTTATAATAACTTTGTAGTTTTGGTGTTTGGAGTAAGTTTTAGTCTGATTTTGACTAGGATGTCATCTATGGTAATATAATCGTATGGGAGTAGGTCTTGGATAATTTTGCTATTTTTTTGAAACTTTTCTTTTTTGGTAAATTTCATTTTGTTTGGTAAATTTTATTAACATGACTATATAACCTATTTTCAGAAATAGTATAAGTAGCCCTACGAGGGGTTAATTCCTATGATATTAACCCCAACTTTCAAGCCAAAGATCATTTGGGTAAACCTTTTATCGGACAAAGATCATTTGGGTAAACCTTTTATCGGACACTTTTACTATTTATAGTAACTTTCTAATTTTTGCATTTAAAGTTATTTTTTAGCCTGATTCTGATCGAGATACCATCTATGATAACTGTAAACATAAAGTAGTCGTTTTTGGATAATTTTTGCTATTTTTTAAAAGCTTTTGTTTTAGTAACTGTCACGCTCTGATATTTTACGGATTTAAGCAACCCATAATATACTGGGGTGTAAAGAGAGACTCAACTTGATTCAACATTTCAACTCAAGAACAAGTGAAACTAGAGCCAAAATATTTTATTTCAATAATTCCGAGTACAATACTTCTGTTAGATCAACAATCACAATATAACGAACATAACACTTTTATTCCTCCAACCCACCTTCATTAAGCCTCGAGGGTTTCCTCGAAAAAAGTTCCGTGCATCGGGTTCACCATGTCTCGCTTCTTGAATCTCTCCTTAGCTAACTCTTCTTGGTTCACGTGTGGGCCTCTGCTGGCCCACATGTTGATATCTGAATAGGGCCATGAGTTGTTCCCGTGGGCCTATACTGGCCTACTGAAGGGCTACAAGCTGTCCTTGTGGGCCTCCTATGAAGCGGGCCTCTGCTACCCTACTGGTGGGTCATGAGCTGTCCTCATGGGCCTCTGGAGATGTGGGCTTCTGTTAGCCCATTTTTTGGTGGACTATGTGTCTGTGAACTAGCTCTAGTCATTTTTTGCACCCACAGCTAGAATTGTCTCTTGAAGATGTCTGATTAATGACAAACAATTTCTAGACTGTCTTGGAAGGAGTGCATAGGGGATCGGGGGTGTCTGCTCACTGAACGACCCCCAATCCATTGTTCATGCATTAATTGAGAGGACGTGCCTTGGATGTTGCATGCTTCATCCTTGTGCCACAGGTGACCGTGTGGGTTGTCATAACACCGTGAGAGCTGCATGTGTCGTCGTCGCATCGCGAGCGACCATGATCATCGCCCCTAGCGTGGCAGAGACCGTACGAGTCATCGTCGTGTTGCGGTTGGCCACGTTCATTAGCGTTGTCATGGCCTCCGACCCGAGGCGAGGGTTAAAGCTGTCGAAGGGGAGAAGGAGGTGAGTACGCGCTGCATATGGCCTCTGACCTGAGGCGGGGGTGTTCGCAGCCCCCTCCATCCTTGCTGATTTTTGCTAGAGAAGTGACCAAAGATGGGGGATGTTTGCAGCCCCTTCCTCCTTGCTGCTATGCTGGCTAGAGACCAAGAGAAAGGGGGAGGAGGGATCTCATCCCCTCCGCCCTAGTTGCTGTTGTAGCTGAAGAAAGAGAGAAAGGGAGCTGTTGCTGCCGCCTGTCGCTGGAGAAGAAAGAAGCAAGGGGAGGTCTGCTGCTCCCGGCCTCTTGTCGCCGGATAAGATAGAAGCAAGGGGGGTGGCCTATTGCCACCCCATCGCCATCGAAGGAGGAGCCCGGGAGCTGTCGGGCTGCTGTTGCTGCCGTTAGTCGACGGAGATACAGGAGCAATGGATGTTTTATGGTATGCTTTTAAAAAGATATATATAATGCAGGAGAGCTGCCTTAACGCATGGAAAAAAGGATTCACACTCTTCAAAGAAGGTCCACGTGTTAGAATATGAACGAGAATGCTCTATTTTAGTATAGATATATTAGATTTAAGTAGAAAAATCAAGGTACCACAATGCAATATTAAGAAGCTCTTTTGATTTCTTATTGCAATGGTTTTAGTAGAGTACAAGTTTGGATAGGGATATGGGTTTGGTCAGTATTTGGGTATATGACAATGAGTTTGGAGTCAAATTGTATTATCTAGTATACACAAGTTAGAGGGGCAATCGGGTTTCGGGTATGAGTATTGAGCTGCCCATACCCATACCCATACCCAAAAGTTAATCGGATAGAGTTCATATACCCATACCCTATCTAAATCATGTTTAGGGTACAAAATCTGTACCCAACGGTTTCGATTGGGTTTTCGGGGTTCATTGCCACCCCTAGATCTAGGGATGTCAATTTCGAGCCCGACACGACAGACTCGGCACGACCCGACACGAAGTTAGCGGGTCTGGGTCAGAGATAAACAAGTTCGGGTCATAAACGGGTTGACACGATAGACCCGTTTAATAAACGGGTCGGTCCGGGTTTATGGTCTGGACACGGTAGACCCGAGAATACCCGTTTAAAATTCAACGTGTCACATCGGGTCTACTCGCAATCCGATATTGTAATATATAATATCAGCGGGCCTATCGGGTTAGGTCAGGTCGAGTCGGATAGAGTCCGATCGGGTCAACTGAATAAACCCGTGTGGTAAACGTGTCTTATCGGGTCTATCTGTTTATAAACGGGTCGGGTATGAGTTTAGGATCAAGACACGATTAGTTAAACGGGTCGGGTCGGATCCCGGTTTAGGGGTTTTGGATCCGACCCGAAACTAGACACGACACGAACCCGACCCAACCCGACCCATTGCCACCCCTACCTAGATCTGTTGTGGGGGACAGCTCACCAACTCCTTCCCAAAAAAAAAAAAAACCACCTCGATTCCGGCCCTGACCAATTGGACCGGTCCACTCTTTGTCACTTTTGAGAGCACCGTATAAGATAGAGCGAACCGTCCCCCCCAGGCATCCCAGATCTGTAAATACCAAAACAAACTCCAACCACTCGATCGATCCCTGTCGCCATCTCCGACCGTCCCGGTGTTTATCAGCGGTGGTCTCGCCAATCCGGAGCTCGATTCCGATAACAAAGCTGAGTATCGGATTCTCCGATCCGTTACGGTTTCCTCCGCCATTTCCCGACGAATCGGTGAGCTTCCGCCCCGCCACAATCACACGCTTTCCGATCTCCCGACTCTCCGATCTGACGTTTTTTTTTTTTTTCTCTCCGATCTGACGAATCGTGTGGATCTGGACTCAAGATTAAGATCAGATCCCCAAAGGTATGCAGCTTTTGACTCTCGATGCAGTGATTTTTCCTCAGATCAGCTCATTTGATGTGTTCGATCTACTTCGCTAGGGTTTTTCTGCGATCGATCGGAGGGTTCGTAGATCGGAGCGAAGATTTCGGTTTGGGGCTCTCCGGGAGCTGCTAGATCCCGAAATGGAGACGCTTGTGGCGATCGCGCAGGATCGGAATCATTCCTACAGCCGAAACAAGTCGCAGATCTCTGATCGATTCGGCCATTCCCCCTCCCGAGGTTTCAAAGGGATCAATTGCCGGACCTTCGAGTCCGCCCCCCCTCCCTCCTTTATCAGCCCGCCGGGACCTCCCGAGCAAAGCAAGCGGAGCAGCCCGATGCCGATACGCACCAAAGGAACCGCCGCCAAACCCGACACCGATGACCTCTCTTACTCTGAGCTGTGGGCAGGGCCGGCGTACTCGAACTCACCCGCGCCGAGCTCTCTGCCGATCCCCAAATTCTCGCTCCGGCAGAAACGCAGCGCCTCGCTCGGATTGCCTGCTACCGAGCCCGGAATCATGCTGCCCCCGGTCTCCCGGTCCGCCCCGGCTTCCCCCACGAGGGGGTCGCGCTCGCCCTCATCTGATTTATTTCGAAGCACCACCGCTTCCGCCACCGAGAATCTCCGGCGCATCCTCAATCTGGACATCACTGACGACTGAGGCCTGGAGAAGATACTGATTTCTGTAGATACCTGTTGTTTATAGGGAAGGAATACTCAATGGGTGGTAGGAGTACTTAAGAGGTAATTTAGGATCAAGAATAACCGAAGAATCAATTGGGGGTGATGGGAAGGAAGCGGAGAATGCCGGGAAGCTATGATCACGACGGCGGATGGTTCAGTATCCGGTTGTGGTTCGGCTGTGATCTCCGCCGGTTCTGCTTGGTAAATGGGTGGTCTTTTTATGCTTTGTTCGGCGGTTTTTAGATTTCTTTTAGGGTATTTGGTTAGATGAGTTCGATTTAGAATCTTGATCACGATGTTCCGTAGCTTGATCATGATGTTCCGTGGGATGAAGTAGTTTGATCCCTTGCATTGTAGAAGCTTATAGAGTATATCTAGCTTATCGGCATCCGTCTCGCTCTTTACGAATCGCTTTAATCGCTGCTCATTTTCTATTTGCCTTCTTAAACATTTCAAATTGCTTGTACCTCCATTAGTCATTTCCTTGCTTCCTCACCCTTTAGCTTGCTGACTCCTCTTCGGTGCTCTGCGAGAGCATCATCCGGCCTGACTCCTCTTCGGTGCTTTGCGAGAGCATCATCCGGCCCCTAACCACTTCTTCTGTATTTTTTGAAGGAAAAAGTTGGGAGGGGATGTGGAAGTATGGCTCATCTACTGCTTTCTTAGGTCTATTTTCGATGCAAATAGGTTTCAGCTACTGTAAGCCATTTTCGGTGTGTCTTTCTCTTTGCATGTGTCTTCATCTTCGCTAGTCTTATCTTAGTTCCAGTGGTTGTCCAGTAAGTGTGTATGTAGGTTTGGTTGTGTGTGCCTCACCCTCCATTGAAGGCTGCTCGAGATGCAAACCACAAGGTGAGCTCAGTGTTCTCATTCCAAGCCCTGTTATCACATTTTCCCTCTCTACAGTTTGTCGATGCATCTTCTGACTGATGATTTGTTTCCCTCTGCTCGTGCGACTCCACTGAACCAGCGCTGTTCAGCTGTGGCGGATGAAGGAATGTATCGAAGGATCCGCCTCCTCTCCTCGGCACTGACAGTGGCAATGAAGTTAGCATTTCTCAATTCAGCAGGGTATGGTTTCTTTGTGTATGCAGTTGTGTCTTGAACTTGATTGTAAAGGCTTGAGTAGCTCTCTCTCTCTCTCTGTGTAATATTCATATCATTACATGACTTCCTCGTTGCAGTACTCTTTGTAATATCATGTTGTTATTGGTTATCAATGCCTTTGAACCCTCACATGGTGTGGTGTTTAATATTGTGTTGGGCCCTTAATCCGTATTTCATCTTCTATGTGATGAGGATTAGCGCACGAGATCGAGTCGGCTAGTTTATTACATGACATGCGATCGTTCGAGTTTGTCCATCACCTCAAAAATTGTCGCAACATGTTAGTTATGTGGTGGTATGTATGTTGATCTTGGAGAAATTTGCGGATGATAGACTTCCCTTCGGATTACTCTCTGGTTGCTATGCAAAGGAAAGTGGTTCCCCCCCTCGAGTTACCCAGTAGTGCGTAGGGAAATTTCCGAGTGGTTGGTGTGCATTCATGATTTATGGTGTGTTTGGTTGCTGGAAAAGTTTTTACAAGAAAAGAATTTATCGGAACGAAAAGCAACTTTAATTGCCAACGTATGGTTGTCCGAAAAAGAAGGGAATAATAACTTTCCTTTTCCTTACCCGTGTTTTTCTTTGCTTTTGGTGGAAATTTTTTTTGTAGCCTTTTGACGAAACTGGTTTATGTGGAAAAAACATTTTACTTTCCGACCACACTTTTCTGTCAACCAAACACAGTTTTGTAAAAAAACTAGTATTTTTTCTTGCTACTGTTTGGTTGTCCGAAAAAGAAGGGAATAATAACTTTTCATTTTTCCTTATTTTACCAAGATTAGCGCACGGGATTGAGTAGGGTTAGTTTCTTACATGACATGCGATCGATCGAGTCTGTCCTTCACCGCCAAAATTGTCATGACATGTCAGTTATGTGGTGATGGTAGACTTCACTTCGGATGTTACCCTCTTGAGTTACCCAGTAGTGCGTAGGGAAATCAATCACTTATTTGGCGTGCATTCCCAGTCTGTTTGGTTGCTGGAAAAGTTTTTGCAAG
The DNA here is from genome assembly GCA_947650365.1 of Chamaelirium japonicum. Classification (NCBI taxonomy): domain Eukaryota; kingdom Viridiplantae; phylum Streptophyta; class Magnoliopsida; order Liliales; family Melanthiaceae; genus Chamaelirium; species Chamaelirium japonicum. The sequence continues at coordinate 97,436,820 of OX393550.1, read as the reverse complement.
AAAAGAATTTATCGAAATGAAAAGAAAGTAAAGGAAAAGAAAAGTAACTTTTCTTGCTATGTTTCGTTGTCCGAAAAAGAAGGGAATAATAACTTTTCTTTTTCTTTATCCATATTTTTTGGAAAATTTTTTGTAGCCTTTTGACGAAACTGGTTTCTGCGGAAAAATCATTTTCCTTAGGAAAACTTGTATGTTTTTCCCCCTTCGGATTAGTCCGAGCCTGATATGAGTCCATTGCCCAAAAGGTTTTGGAACACTTGGTGATGTCAAAAAAGAAATAGAAGAAAAACCGAAAGGAAGGTGATTCCTGTTGTTACTTAGTTCTATTTCATTTGAACATATCTTATTTGATAATCATAATCGTAATTCATTATCATTGGAAATATTGAGCACCTAATTTATTATTATTTTTTTTTACGGTCGCCTTCATTGTTGGGGTCAACTATAACGAAGATTGATAATAAATTTTTGACCGATTGCTGAGAATTTCTTTTTTTTTTTGGGTACATGGCGGCAATCTTCGAGAATCGGTGTTGAAAGCCTGCTCAAGAAGACTTGCTTGTTGGTTTGGTAGCATACAAAGATTTGGCAGCTAAGGAGCAATCCTCTATTCTTTCTGTTGAATAGGAAACAATCAAACAGTGTCCTCATAAGGAATTTTAATTATATTTAGAAATAATTGCAAATTCCTCCCCAGCAAATAAACTAATTATCAAAACGTTCTTCACTTTTTAAGGGCTATGTACATAGGCGTAGTACTGCAAGTACACAATTGCAGTACTCACGTGTCTGTACATTTGTACAACATCTGTGTACATGAGGGATGTTTTTGTAATTATTATATATGAGATATTTTTGCAATTATTGTTAGCATCCTTAAACAAACGAACTTAAATCTTCCGTCCCATTTTTCTGCCTCATCGCATGTCCCCTAAGTAACAGCTGTCTGATGCACCCATACCTAGGGGTGGCAATTCTTGACTCGACCCGAAGTTAGCGGGTTTGGGTTTGGCCTAAACGGGTTTGGGTCATAAACGGGTCGACCGATTGACCCGTTTATTTAATGGGTCGGGTTCGGGTTTGTACTTATAACCCGATTGACCCGACTTGACCCGTTTAACAAATGGGTCGTGTCAACCCGACCCGACCCGACCCGAGCCAACCCGAACCAACTTGAGCCAACCCGACCCAACCCGATCAAACCTGGCCCAATCCGACTTGTCTTGACCCAACCCGACAGGTTTACATGGGTTCTATTGACCCAACCCGAGCCAACCCGACCCGACATGACCCGACCCGTTTAGTAAACGGGTTAAACGGGTCGGGTCGGGTCAACCCGTTTATTAGGCGGGTCGGGTTTGGGTTTAAGTTTTTGACCCGTTTATTAAACGGTCCGGTTTGGGTTGGGTGTTTTGCCCTTATACATATGTCTCAACCTGATCCGAACCCGACCCGACCTGACCCATTGCCACCCCTACCCATACTCGGTCCCAACTAACAGGCAAAGAAACGGCTCTGATTGGCCCAATGACATAGGCACCATCTTGTACTTGATCACTATCGTCCCTTTGCCTGCCGGTTGGGGTGAGTGCGATCCACTGATCAAGTTTGGATGCAACGGATAGCTATGACTTGGAGGGCAGACGATGAGACAGAAAATTAAGCAGAAGATTTGGATTCTAAAGAAGCATACTTACTGGAGAGGAATGATCGGGTCACTAAGCACTTCGCCTTCTCATTGATCTTTCGGTTTACATAGGGCTTAGGGCCCGTTTGTTTCGACGTAAGTGGCCGCAGAAGTCATTGAAGTCCCGGAAGTGGAACACTTCGGGTGTTTGTTTGGACGAAAGTGGTCGCGGAACTCGGAAGTGCGACTTCCGGTCAACCCTCAGAGACGGGATTTTCAGCCGCTCGACTTCAGAGCGATTTGATCCGAAGTCGCACTTCCTCCGTCCGGAAGTGCGATATTTATGCCACGTCATCCCCCCCACTTCCAATATCGGGAAGTGGGGGCACTGGTTCGGTCACCCCCTCTTGCCGAGTGGATCTCCATCCTTGGAATCGTCTCTTCCTCCCTCACGATCTCGGCGGCGGCTCGACTTCGGCCAACAACCAGGTCACTCCGGCCTCTCTTGCCGAGTGGATCTCCTCTCTTGCCGAGTGGATCTCCTCTCTTGCCGAGTGGGGGCACTGGTTCAGTCCGCCTCTCTTGCCGAGTGGATCTCCTCTCTTGCCGAGTGGATCTCCTCTCTTGCCGATTGGGGGCACTGGTTCAGTCCGCCTCTCTTGCCGAGTGGATCTCCTCTCTTGGAATCGTCTCTTTCTCCCTCAATAATGAAATTCAAGCACGTGCTTTCACTTTGAAGAGTCTTCGAATGCGTCGTGCATGGGTGGAGCGTTTCTTGGGTGGAAACTATTGATCATCATTGTCTTTTATTTTCTATGTTGCTTTGTTTATGATGAGACTTATGACATGCTCTAAACTCGCCTTGATGATTTCATAGTCTTTGGATGATAAAAGTGTTTGCTTCTAGAATGAAATGGTACACATTTATTCATAATAGGTTAAATGGAATTCAAAGTATTTTGTGAATATTTTGATGTAGGTTAAATGGAATTGTATGTGTTGGCTTCTAAAAGTCCTTGCATCCTCTTATTTAGTTGTAGCACAATATTTCTTCAAAGTATTTTGTGCTTCCTCTGTAATTGAGTTGATCCATTTGTGCCTTTTCTTGTGAAAGAGCCATTGTGATGTAGCCCTTATGCCTTTTATGCATATTTTGATGTAGGTATGGGTTCTCCAAAATACTATGTGGTATGTAAAGGTCGCAGACCTGGTATATATCGTACGTGGGAGGAGTGCCGTTTGCAAGTGCATGGATACAAAGGGGCAGATTTTTGTTCTTTCGTGCGTTTGGAGGAGGCAGAAGATCATTATCGTCACTCCCTAGTGAAGAGGGCTGAGAATGAAGAGCATTATCGTGCCATCCAAAGGAGGATAGAAGAGGCCGAGAAACCACCATCATACCCAAAGGAGCAAGGGTCTAGTCCTCAGAAACCACCATCATACCCAAAGGAGCAAGGGTCTAGTCCTCAATATGTATTATGGTTTTTTGGGGCCTTAATGTTGGTATTGTTTATGATTTTTATGAAGATGGTAATGTAATGTTTCTTTGGAGAACGTAACTTTATTTGATGTTTATGTTCAGACCTTTTATGTATGGTTCAAACTTTGTAATATTTATGTTAAGACAATGATCTTAAAATCTATCACATTGTCTATGCTCTAATAACCAGTAATTGATCTTAAAATCTATCACAATGATCTTAAAACTTTATGTTATAGAAATGAATGCATGCATATACACTTGAATTTGCAGGAAATTGCTATACCTCTTTGCTAGCTCATTGGACGTTTTGAATCTAACTAGTGACTTTTTGAATCTAGCTAGACATTTTGCAACATCATGCATGCCAAGCAAAGTTGGTAACCAAGTTGGCTACCGAGCTTTCATTGTCCTAATCAATCTCCTTCCCCCACTCTCGTGAATCAAAACCACACCGTGAATCACAGGTTCCGGCACCTTACCCTTCTTTCCAACATGCACCTCTCTCTCTCTCTCTCTCTCTCTCTCTCTCTCTCTCTCTCTCCCTCCCCTTAAAATGGGTAGCCTCCTATTCCGATCACTTGATCCAGATACGTTCACAGAGGAATCGAATGTTAGTCTCTCCTTCAAAACAAAGGGAGGTAACCTCACCAACCACTTACAAGGTGATTATAGCCCTACACTTCCATCAAAACAAACAATAGAAGTGGTGGAAGTCCTACTTCCAGCAAAATACTTCCATCAAAACAAACAGTGGAAGTGACAGAACTGGGACTTTCGGTTGGAGCACTTCCATCAAAACAAACAGCGGAACTGGGACTTCCGACCGGAAGTCCCAGTCAACACTTCCAGCACTTCTCCCACTTCTATCAGTTCTTCCACTTCCTAGCAGCCAAACGGCCCCTTAACCGCATCAACTTCTCGGGTTCAACTCCTCTCCATTAACAGATTACCCAGTACTGTCCAGTAATAGACCCAATGTGTGGAAAATGAGTGAACGAGTCGAACGACACATAAACGACCATGACGGAATGCAAATGGTGAGGGGTGGCACTTTTTTTTTAATGGTTGAGGGGTGAAACCTTTGCCTTGGCCGGAGGAGGGCTGGTCGTAGATGGAGGCGCCAGAGTCGGAGGTTCCGTTGGGGGTCAGGGATGAGGCGGAAGAGGGCTGCTAGTTGATGGAGGTGCAACAGCCGAGAGGAGTCGTCATCGAGGATGGAGATGATACTGGGCAACACTGGGAGGTAGAGAAGGGTTGGCATTGATGGAGGGCTGGGGTTGGAGAAAGCAAATTCGGGGTCGGAGATGACGACTCAGATGGCTGAGAGTCTAAGATAATGCTGGACACCGTCATCCCTCCTCCACGTTCCACAGCTGCATAGGGCTGTAACTTGGGCGGACCAACCCGAACTCAATCCAAATTTGGACGGACTTGGGTTGGAATTTTATTTGTATGGCTTTATTTTGGGTTGGAAAACTTCAAACCTTAATTTGGATTGGGCTTGGGCAAAGGCTTTGAGAAAACTGACCCAATCCGAACCCGACCATTTAGTAACTAAATGTTTAAATAATATAATATTAAAAAAGTCCGATCAGAGTTCAACAGTTGGATTATCCGTTGGAGAAGGGTAAGTTTGTATGCTCATGCATTAAGGGCTTAAATGTATGCTCGACTCATAAACCTTGGATACAAATCTAAGGGTATCAAATCGGATTTTGAATTCTAGTGTCCCATATGATCTTGTCAACTCTAGTGTCCCATCTAGCATTAATTGTACAAGTTCTTGGTCTCTTTTGGAAGTCCAAAGCCCATTTAATATCCATAGATCTATATCCAAAGGCTTACAAGTTGGGTATACATTTAAGCCTTTAATGCATGGCCATACAATTGCTATCATTAAATGAGTCTATCCATCGAACGATGGACTATTATCCTTTTAAGAATGCAAAGAAATGCTGTATGTGTTGTACTATCGCACATGAACTATTATATGTTAATTATTTTTTCTTTACCATATTGAAACTAATCTGTCTCGCACAACCAGATTGGCCCGACCAATCCGACGAGTTGGGTTTGAGCTAGGAAAGTTCAACCCGACCTCAGATTGGGTTGGATTTGGACAGAGCGTTCAACCTCTCAAATTGGGTCTCAGTTGACCCCTCAACCCGCCCAACCTGCCCGAGTGGCTACCCTACCGTTGCCCATCATAACTTGCGCACCATGTTCTAATGTCGTCGGCTACATTGCGTGCATCGGTCACATCGGGTCAATTATTGAACACTATAATACAAAACCCTAATATTTGTGCCCAACTTTCATTAAGTGATTTGAATAGGATTGGTTTTGAAGTTTCATCTCGTAAATTGGAATTACCAATATTAGGGCTCAACTCCTCTCTAGTGATGGCTCTCTCCAGTTTTATGTAGCAAACACATGGAAGAGGAGAAGACAACGATCGGGCTCGATCAGTGTGCACGGCACTCAGGTTTAAGTTTGTAGGTGCATCCGAGGGCTCACATTGGAGGGTAATGATCACCCCGCCTGTCAGGAGTGTGAACAAAATTGCCCAAAGCACTAGGGTGAAGGGCCTCAAAGTTTAGTTTTAGTGCGAGTCACTAATTGGGGGTGCTTGTCATTGGACGGCTGTGATGTTGTTTGTGCCATGTGCGGCACATCAGGCTTGAAACTGAAGAGAACCATCCATCACAGGAGCCGCCACCCTGATCAATATGAGACTGCATTCCCTAATCCTGACCATTGTCAATCATGCTGTGCCATATTCATTTGTTTTATTTTTAATTTTGTAATGAGTGGTTATTTGTTGCTTTATTGTGTTAGGTTTTTTTTTTTTTAATACTTTTAGAAGTCCAAGTGGAATCATATACCTTCATGCTCTATTCCAATGATAAGGCAAGAAAAGAAAATTAAAATAAAATAATAAAAATATTTTGATTTTTTGTTGAAAATTAATAGAAAGACAATATCATGACTGTTGGATTATCGTAATGGGCTTTTAAAAAGATTTTTCGAGTTATAGTAAGAAACTAATTTTTTTTTTTTTACCTTTTTTTTTTTTCAGACCGGCCAGGGGGTTAGAGTATAAGGCACTAGAGAAATGGCTCAAAGAGGTCTGGAGATCGAAACATGAGGAGGCAACATTTGTTATTTATTAATTCCATAATCCCATAAACATGAGATCTACGGCCGGGATTCACATGCGCAAACAAGCTAGGTAGAACGACATTGAGGGAAAGTTTTAAAGGACTCCAGCCTCTTCTTCGTTGCACGTTGGGCCTCTATCGCCATCCTTGAGTGCACCCTGTCCCTTGGGTGTCCACCATATTCTCCGGATACGCTCAACACGTCGGGAGCTGGACCGTAGATTAACCAGGTGCGCTTCGCATGTGGTATTTTCCCCAGGTGTGCGCTCAGCACGTCGGGAACCTGGCCCTTTCGCACACCGTATTCCCTCGGCTCTCTCTCGCGTCGTATTCCTTGGGTGTGGTCAACATGCCTGGTGCCCGACCCTCTGTGTTGTATTTCTCGAGTGGGTGCGCTCAGCACGCCGGAAGCTTGACCCTCTCTCCGACGTATTCCCTGGGTGCATTCAGTATGCCAGGAGCCTGATCCTTTCTCCACCGTCTTCTTCGGGTGTGCTCAGCACGCTAAGATCTCGACCTTCTCTCAAGTTGTATTCCCTAGGTATACTCGGCAGGCCGGGAGCCCGCCCCCGGCATATTTCCAGGGTCCCCTCTGTTGGGCTTAGTCCCACATCGACTAGGGTCAGGGCGCTGGTATATGATGACACCATTGCCCAGCTCCTAGCCGATGTGGGACTAGACCCAACAATCCCCCCCTCACACGAGGCTAGCTAGGGATGAACGCTCACCAGCCCCTCTTGAGCTCATGCACGGGTACAGGTTAAAAGGCACACCTAGGGTTTGACTAGTATCTGATTGGACAAAACCTCGCTCTGATAGTAGTTGCTATATATTGTGCACAGTGTGGGATCTAACTGTTGTAGCTCGTGTGTCCTTAGCGTGGAATTTCTCTATTAACATTAATAAAGATGACTTTGGTTATTGCTTTAATTAGAATACTACTCTGGTATATGATAATACTCATGTAATAAAAGGACCCTAGGGAACACAGTAAGCCACTGAGGCGCATGGAGGATCCATGCTTGGGAGACCCAGTGGACCAGTTCTGTGTAGACCTAGAACTAGTTCACAGCTTAGGTGATGTCGGTCGCTTCACCGAGAACAAGCTGTTGGCATGTAGAGGATGTGGTAAAGTCTCCACCACGGGAACGTGGGATTCCCATTCACCTGACCAAGCACGATGATCGTGTTGAACAGGAACCAAGATGGTGCACAGTTCAGTGATTCAGACACTGGTGCAGAAACCGTCTTACTACTATAGATAATCCGTCCTTAACCCTGAGTGACCATATACACTGGGCCAACCAGTTGTGTGGTGCTTAGATGTGCCAACGTGTGTGGACCTTTCATAGTCCAATACCACGGTACGTTGGGTTACCCGGCTGGCGCTTGAGTGACATGTAATCCCTACAGGTTATCCGACGTCTAGTGTTGGATGGGTGCGTTTTGATGAGTCAATCTGTCCACACAATTAACTCAGGCCTGGTGGTTGTCAGTATGACTGACGATGTTCCGGATGCTAGGCATAGCACCGGAAGGTGTGTGGTGTTATAGATGACAAGTCATCAAACCCTAGTCAGATGATCGATCGGGATCTGACGGTGCTCCCCACCGCCCGAGTCGTATCATGACACCAGTAATAGGAGGGACTAAGGATTATCGGAGTATAGTAGAGAACAGGGTTACGAGGGAGTAACATAAGTTTAGGATCACTAGAGTTCAACTCGCGTCGCACTCTGGGTGGCTGCGCGGGTTAATCGGATTAGGGCTGATTAACGAAACTTTCGATGTGTCACCGGAACAGTTAATCAGGGATCCGGTTGGAGCTAGAGATCCCGAACCCTGAAGGTTCCACCCTGTCGTTGTGTATAGGAATTGTTCCCCGACCTAGTTGGATACGTTGGATGCGAAGTAGCGCGATGGAGCGCAAGCCCGAAGCCTAAGAACCTAATTCACGTGTGTTACAGACCGTAGGGGTATTTTGGTAAATACTAAAATATGGCTTAGAACACATTGAATATAGATCTTAGATTGAGCGGAATAATTCTAGGAGCTTACAGGCGCTGACGGAACTCGATTCCGAGTAGTGCACCTCACTCAGTCTCTCTTTCAGTTTTCCACTTTTCTTGAAGGGCGTTTTTGTCCGAGCTTCACGATAGACACCTGGAATCCCTAAATACCGCCCCCCCCCTCATCCTAATCCTATTAGGGCTGGCCTTAGGTTGCCCATGGGCACTAGGAGACCGGCCCTATGTATTAGGGAGGGGGAGGGGCCGACCCTAATGCTCCCTCTCCTCCTGAAAATCCGACCCCCCCTTTAGCCTCCTCCTTTGTGGTTTCGGCCAAGGAAATGAGAGGAAGAAGAAGGGAGAAGAAAGAGGAAGGAAGGAGAAGGAAGAAAGGAGAAAGAGGAGGAGAAAATCTCGTGGCTCGCCATCATCTTCGCAACGGATTCCTCCGTCGGCTAGTAATCCCTGCACTCAGAGACGGGATTTCGAGGATTCTTCAATTCGTAAAGGACAAGGTGTTATCCGACAGTTTTCCTTGCGATTCAAGTGCGGTTCTTCATCATTCCGTCATCTCCGGATCATAGATCCAAAAGGTATGATGATTCTAAACACCTAACTAGATGTATGCATGTCTTCCGTAGATCGTAGTATGCCCCTAGGGTGTCCGCACATATGCTAAGATCATAGATTTTCATGTAGATTGTTTTGTAGAATTAATTGTAATGAAACATACACCGTATAATCTTTGGATCTTTCTTTTGCTTCCGCTGCGACTCTGATTAGCGAATCCAATTCCAACAATTGGTATCAGAGCACGCTTTGATGTATGTTTCATGTATGAATTCGTGAAAACATCTTATGAATATATGATGACATATGTTTTCGTCGGGGTTCGGCGTAGATCATGCATATGGATTGTGCTATGTATCGTCTTTTTGCAGGTGCCGCGTTGAATAGTAATATGTGATTGCATGCATCCGGGAGTCGGACCCCGGATTTAATTTTGCATTGATTATTATTGTATGTGGATTTTAAGGCTCTAGATGGGCGAGGATGGGGGTTGACCATCCTCGGTTCCCTGGCCAGTTTTCTAGGATTGTTTCCTTTTTCTTTCTAGCGAAATTGTACACGAACGAGCACTTGCTCGAAGCGTGTTAGTTTTTCGGTCACAGGAAGAAGGAGATGATGCTTCATCCACGGTTCGGGCAAGCGGTACCATGGCATGCAAAGACCCGACGAAAGCGTGCACGTTGGCGATGACGGGGATCGTCGTCAGAGATCGTGCAGAACGGAAGATCAGGATATCTTGGCTGTGCAATTCAGGTTCAGGGGTCGGACCCTGGACTTGATTTAGTTTGGATGTGTTTTTCTGTTGATTCTTTACTTTTTGTTTAGAGAACCCCGATGATAATTTTATTATCTTGCTTGTGAGTTTGTCTCTAGATCAGGCTTAGGGTTAGTACTAAGCTTATGGATTCATCGGTGTCTCTAAATGGTTCTAACACGTGCGAATCCGGTGGCTAGCTAAAAGGAAAGGCGGTTACCGCCCTCGGTAGTTCAGGTAGCCAAGTACTGTGCACCGAGATAGACGCAGTGTTAGATTTGTTTAGAGATAATTAACTAATATCTCCATAATAAGTATGATAACCCTAGTGGGATGCCCTTTCCCCACATGGTCCTAGCGACCAAGTTAGGTTAGGATTTCACTGTGTGATACCCGTTTCTAGATGATGTTTGATGGTAGTATGAACTCATCATGATTTGGTTATGCCACCATTAGGTTGAGGTCCGGCGGAGGTTGTCGGATGTCCCTATTTGGCCAGCATCGAAACCTGTAATGAGATGAGGTCTACTATGACACCAGGCATCAAATTATGAACGAGGCATCATCGTAGTGGGAGTCCTTTCCACGTTGACCTTAGGCTAGGCTCCATATCTTAGGATTATGGGCAAACTAGTGAAGTATCGGGATCCTTGGAATCTATGTAATATGATTCTTGCAAGAAAGGCGAAAGCTGAGTATTCAAGATAGGGACTATGATATTTTCCAAGGATACTAATGCTTTGCGGGAGGGTTTGTAATCCTAGTGGGAGCACGGTAGACCAGGGTCTAAGTCTAGGAGGTCGTGACCTTTCTAGATATGCATAAAACCTATAAAGAAGGGATGTGTAAGAGGTTCCCTTCAAAGGGGAGCCCTTGGCCTCCACAATCAACCGGCTAAGGGTCTGGGTGGGAGGTACGCAGTTCGATATTCCCACCGGGTGAGAGCTGTGTTTCCTTCCATACTGGTTCGCCTAGTGGTTTCCTTCGGGACATGGAGGATGCCGGTGGTAGTGGGTGATGGTTTTTTCCTGCACCGCGGGAGCCTATGAACCCCCCTGCCGACACCACCTAGATTTGTGGGAAGCATCCGAAAGCTTGTATGAAGCCGTTGTTGCTGCGCACGCGGGTCACATAAAGCTGGCCAAAAGGAGACTGGGAGGTCTCAGTGCTCGAGCCCAGGGAATTTAGATTCCTGGATGTCTCCACTTGAGGTAGTGAAGATATAGCGGCTGGAGTATACATTATCTATTTCTAAATTCCATGAAATAGATTGTAGTAAACCCTAATTTTGCTTTGAACCATTGTTTACAAAAATCATGACCAAGCTCGACCCCCTTGCCTCCATACTTAATGATAACAAACTTACGGGACCAAACTACGACTACTGGAAGCGTAACTTGATGCTCGTCCTAAGGGTTGTCAAACACACAATTGCCCTAAGGACCCCTCAACCGGTCATGCCGGGACCAAGTGCAACTGAGGCCCAGTTAAAGGAATGGAAAGACTGGCTAGATAATGATAAGATGTGCAAGTGCTATATAGTGCCATCCTTGCAGACCGTCCTTCAGAAGCAATTCGAAGACATGGCCTTTGCTTCAGACATGATGCTCTACCTAAAGGAAATGTCCGAGGGTCGTAGTCGGGTAACTCGTTACCTGACCATCAAGAAATTGGTGTCCACGAAGATGGCAGAGGGGACTTTAGTTCGGGATCATATGCTGAAATTGTTTGGCTATGTGAACGAGCTTGGTTCCTTTGATGTCATCTTGGATGCAGAGATCCAGACCGATATTTTCCTCACATCTCTGTCAGGAGCGTTTGAGGGCTTCATTACCAATTTAACCTTAACCGGTTGGAGATGTCTAACGCAGAGTTCCTAGCGGCGCTCCAGGCGGCAGAGGACGGGATGAAGGCAGGAGTACAATCCCTGAATGTAGAGCGAAATTCTTCTCTGAAAGCCAATGGCAAGTTTCAGAAAAGAAAGTCTAAGAAGCTCGTGAAGATGGGCCAGATGCAGTTGCAAGTTCCTAAGCAGAATGGTCCGGCGAAGCCCAAAGAAAAATATTTCCGATGCGGCAAGAAGGGGCACTGGAAGGGCGACTGCCACGTGGCTCCCAAGAAGGCTGAGACAGGTATATCTCAAATCTACATAGTGGAATCCCTTGTAGCATCCAGTTGTTCTTCAGTTTCATGGATTGTGGATTCTGGTTCCACTAACCATGCTTGCAATAATTTGTAGGGATTTAAGGAGATAAGAAAACTGGATGATGGGGAGATAATCCTAAGCATGGGAACTGAGGCCGTGGCAGAGGCTGAAGCAGTTGGAGATGTCATCTTGCAGTTCCTTGATGGAAGAAGTTTATTACTTAGAGACATACTTTATGTACCGTCCTTGAGACAAAATTTAATTTTTGTTTCTTTATTGAATAATGAAGGTTTTTCAGTTTTATTTGATGCTTCTGGTGTGTTAATTAAATTGAATGGTTCCTTTGTTTGTAAAGGAAAGACACAGAATGGTCTCTATATAATTAACTCCAATCATAAGCAGGATAACATAACTGAAGCTTGTGTGATTAATTCATCTAAAAGGAAAAATCCCTCAGATAATCTAACACTCCTTTGGCATCTAAGGCTTGGACACATAGCCTCAGACAGGATTCACAGGTTGGTTAAGGTAGGACTTTTAAGTCCAGATGTTTCAGAAAGCCTACCGACGTGTGAGTCTTGCCTGGAAGGCAAGATGACTAAAAGATCTTTCTGAGCCAAAGGTTGCAGATCTAAGGAGGTATTAGAGTTGGTACACACGGATGTATGTTGGCCCATAAGTGTCCATGCCATAGGAGGCTTCGAGTATTTCATCACTTTCACGGATGATCACTTGAGTTTTGGATACATATACCTAATGCGGCGGAAGTCTGAATCCTTTGATAAGTTCAAGGAGTTCAGAGCTGAAGCAGAAAAGCAGATGGGTAAAAGTATAAAGTCTCTTCGATCGGATCGAGGAGGCGAATACCTATCGGATGAATTTATTGGGTACCTGCGTGAGCATGAGATCGTATCTCAGTTGACTGCACCAGGGACACCACAACAAAACAGTGTATCTGAGAGGGGAAACCGAACTTTGTTAGACATGGTTTGGACTATGATGAGTTATGCAACATTACCACCTAGTTTTTGGGGATATGCCCTAGAGACGGCAGTATATACTTTGAACTTTGTTCCATCAAAGTCAATACCCCTAACTCCTTGGGAGTTATGGTTGAAGCGAAAGCCAAGCCTACAGTACTTTAGGATTTGAGGTTGTCCAATACATATACGGAAGGACAAGCAAGATAAGATGGAGTCAAAAACTAAGGTATGTCTGTTCGTTGGGTATCCAAAAGGGACAAAGAGTGATTTATTTTATGATCCTGAGGATAGAAAGGTTATCGTCTCGACGAACGCCGTATTCCTGGAGTAGGATTATTTAATAGACCATAAGCCCAGCAGTAAAGTAGTTCTTGAAGAATTGCTTGGTACTGATGGGAGTACACAGACAGAAAACGTAGTGGAAGCCGATACCACTAAGATAAACGATACTGTAGAATCGACTCCTATGGAACCACCGCAGGCTCGTCGCAGAGGGAGGACCACAAGTGCTCCTGATAGATACATTGGAGAAGCCTTTATGGTTGATCCAGAGTTTCAGGAGAATGATCCTCTGAACTATGATGAAGCGATGGTATCCTCTGACCATGCAGCATGGCAGGAAGCCATGGAGGCAGAACTGACATCGATGTCCTAAAACTCAGTCTGGACACTTGTAACTCCGCCTCACAATATTAAACCTGTTGGGTGTAAGTGGGTGTACAAAAGAAAAATAGGCCCGGATGGTACCGTTGAGACTTACAAAGCTAGACTAGTCGCTAAGGGTTATACCCAGCGAGAAGGGATCGACTATGACGAAACCTTTTCGCCAGTGGCTATGCTTAAGTCTATCCGGATCCTCTTGTCCATTGCAGCCCATTATGATTGGGAGATCTGGTAAATGGACGTCAAGACCACATTCCTCAACGGGGATTTGGAAGAAGACATCTACATGTCTCAGCCTCCAGACTTTGTCGCAAAAGGTCAGGAAGGTCTGGTGTGCAAGTTGCAAAGGTCCATTTATGGACTGAAGCAAGCATCCAGAAGTTGGAACATGCATTTTGATCAGGCTATCCAGTCTTATGGATTTGAGCAGAACGTGGATGAACCATGTGTTTATAAAAGGAGCGATAAGACTGCAGTAGTTTTTCTAGTGCTTTACATAGACGATATCCTGCTCATCGGAAACGATATTGGAACGTTGTCTACAGTGAAGGTGTGGTTATCCTTTCAATTTGACATGAAAGACCTGGGTGAAGCGAGTTCTGGGATCAAGGTAACTCGAGATCGCCAGAACAAGACTCTCTCGCTGTCATAATCAGCCTACATAGATACTATCTTGGTCAGATTCAGTATGCACAACTCCAAGAAGGGACTGGTTCCATTCAGACATGGAATGAAATTGTCCAAGGATTAGAGTCCTAAGACTCCTGAGGAGAGGGCAGAGATGCAGAAGATACCTTATGCTTCGGCTGTAGGGAGTCTGATATATGCTATGCAGTGCACGAGACCAGATATATGCTATGCAGTAGGCATGATGGGCAGGTATCAGTCAAATCCGGGTCCAGGGCACTGGACTGCTGTGAAAAGTATACTCAAGTATCTCCGTAGGATGAGAGATTATGAGTTAGTTTACTCTTCACAGGAACTGACGCCGATTCGGTATACGGATTCTGACTTTGCGTCAGATCCGGAATCCAGGAGATCGACGTCAGGGTTTGTGTTTTCATTAGGAGGAGGAGGTGTCAGTTGGAGGAGCGTGAAGCAGGGATGCATCGCGGATTCGACGACAGAGGCTGAGTACGTTGCGGCGTGCGAAGCAGCTAAGGAGGCGGTGTGGCTCAAGAAGTTCCTCACGGACTTAGGATGCGTACCGGGAGCTCAAGATCCTATTGTCCTTTACTGTGACAATAGTGGAGCGGTAGCACAATCCAAGGAGCCAAGATATCACCAGAAGAGCAAGCATATCGAGCGAAAATACTACATTATCCAGGACTTGCAGAAGCGAGGGGAGGTAGCAGTGACTCAGGTGGCGTCTGCAGATAACATGGCGGACCCTTTCACAAACGCGTTACCGACCAAGGCTTTTGAGAAGCACGTGGATGCCATGGAAGTTAAGACTGTTGTTCCCCGCTCGGCCAAGTGGGAGATTGTTGTAGCTCGTGTGTCCTTAGCGTGGAATTTCTGTATTAACATTAATAAAGATGACTTTGGTTATTGCTTTAATTAGAATACTACTCTTGTATATGATAATACTCATATAATAAAAGGACTCTAGGGAACACAGTAGGCCACTGAGGCGCATGGAGGATCCATGCTTGGGAGACCCAGTAGAGCAGTTCTGTGTAGACCTAGAACTAGTTCACAGCTTAGGTGATGCCGGTCGCTTCACCGAGAACAAGCTGTTGGCAGGTAGAGGATGTGGTGAAGTCTCCACCACGGGAACGTGGGATTCCCATTCACCTGACCAAGCACGATGATCGTGTTGAACAGGAACCAAGATGGTGCACAGTTCAGTAATTCAGACACTGGTGCAGAAACCATCTTACTACTATAGATAATCCATCCTTAACCCTGAGGGACCATGTACACTGGGCCAACAAGTTGTGTGGTGCTTAGATGTGCCAACGTGTGCGGACCTTCCATAGTCCAATACCATGGTACGTTGGGTTACCCGGCTGGCGCTTGAGTGACATGTAATCCCTACAGGTTATCCGACGTCTAGTGCTGGATGGGTGCGTTTTGATGAGTCAATTTGTCCACACAGTTAACCCAGGCCTGGTGGTTGTCAGTATGACTGACGATGTTCCGGATGCTAGGCATAGCACCGGAAGGTGTGTGGTGTTATAGATGACAAGTCATCAAACCCTAGTTAGATGATCGATCGGGATCTGACGGTGCTCCCCACCGCCCGAGTCGTATCATGGCACCAGTAATAGGAGGGACTAAGGATTATCGGAGTATAGTAGAGAACATGGTTATGAGGGAGTAACATAAGTTTAGGATCACTAGAGTTCAACTCGCGTCGCACTCTGGGTGGCTACGCGGGTTAATCGGATTAGGGCTGATTAACGGAACTTTCGGTGTGTCACCGGAACAGTTAATCAGGGATCCGGTTGGAGCTAGAGATCCCGAACCCTGAAGGTTCCACCCTGTCGTTGCGTATAGGAATTGTTCCCCGACCTAGTTGGATACGTTGGATGCGAAGTAGCGCGATGGAGCGCAAGCCCGAAGCCTAAGAACCTAATTCACGTGTGTTACGGGCCATAGGGGTATTTTGGTAAATACTAAAATATGGCTCAGAACATATTGAATATAGATCTTAGATTGAGCGGAATAATTCCAGGATCTCACAGGCGCTGACGGAACTCGATTTCGAGTAGCTCACCTCACTCAGTCTCTCTTTCAGTTTTTCAGTTTTCGTGAAGGGCGTTTTCGTCCGGGCTTCACGATAGACACCTGGAATCCCTAAAAACCGCCCCCCCTCATCCTAATCTTATTAGGGCTGGCCCTAGGTTGCCCATGGGCACTAGGAGACCAGCCCTATATGTATTAGGGAGGGGGAGGGGCCGGCCCTAATGCTCCCTCTCCTTCAGAAAATCCGACCCCCCCTTTAGCCTCTTCCTTTGTGGTTTCGGCCAAGAAAAAGAGAGGAAGAAGAAGGGAGAAGAAAGAGGAAGGAAGGAGAAGGAAGAAAGGAGAAAGAGGAGGAGAAAATCTCGCGGCTTGCCATCATTTTCGCAACGGATTCCTCCGTCGACTCGTAATTCCTGCACTCAGAGACGGGATTTCAAGGATTCTTCAATTCGCAAAGGACAAGGTGCTATCCGACAGTTTTCCTTGCGATTCAAGTGCGGTTCTTCATCGTTCCGTCATCTCCGGATCATAGATCCAAAAGGTATGATGATTCTAAACACCTAACTAGATGCATGCATGTCTTCCGTAGATCGTAGTATGCCTCTAGGGTGTCCGCACATATGCTAAGATCATAGATTTGCATATAGATTGTTTTGTAGAATTAATTGTAATGAAACATACACCGTATGATCTTCGGATCTTTCTTTTGCTTCCGCTGCGACTCTGATTAGTGGATCCAATTCCAACACTAACAATTGACGAAAGAAAACAAACAAGGCAATCATAAGGGAGATACATTGTTGAAGGTTTTAAAGATCAGCAAGGAGAGAAGGATGATACGAAGATTGGAGAAATATTTGGTGTGAGTGATTCTGTGGGGGGAAATTTCTGAGCCGCCTTGATCGAGAATCCCACCCCACAGCCTTGATTGAATTGGATTGTTTGTAGAGTTAGAGAGATGGGAGAATAGATAGAGAGAGTTAAGAGCGATGACACAAGGATTAGTGACGGAGTTCGGTCTTACGACCTACGTCTCCGGGCGAGAGGTGCCACCTGATCTTCACTATAATTTGAATATAAAGGGTTGAGCGTTCTCTCGACAGGCCGAGAGAAGCTTCGTACAGTGGGGTTGCACGGAGCAACTAGAAGAGAACAAGGTGGGGAGAATAGAGGGCTCTGGCTTTGGATCTGGAATCCCTCTTCGTCCCTGATTGAATGACCCACCCCCTTCCTGGATGCCTTGGGGGTCCTTTTATAGCGTAGGCACGTGCCCGATTTGACAGTGATGACGTGGCGATGATGACGTGGCACTGGTTCTGGGCCTCCTTGCTGGGCCCTTATTGGGCCGTTGTTCGGGCCCAATAAGGGGGAGGGCTTGATCTGCGAGCCTCGTAGAGTGGGCCCATGCACTCGGGCGGGCTTACTCACTTGGGCCGTTGCGCGGGCCGATGCCGCTCTGATCCGGTCCGGTACAATTTTTGCACCCACAGTTACCCCCTCCCAGTCGGGTCAGGACCCCCTGGGTCGGCTGGGATTCCGAGGTGCAAACGCCTTAGGATCCTGGTGTGGTTGGCAAGGGCTGTCGGTGCCGCGGTTCGCATTAGCAGAGTCTCCTTCTGCCGATGCCGAGACCCTTTTGGCGCGGGCCAAAAGTCTCGGTTTTGCAAGGGGGCGTTTCCGAAAAAACAGTGTGTTTTTCGACCGAGTGGATACCGAGAGGGTACCGAGCGCATACCGAGAGGGTACCGAGACCCTTTTGGTGCAAGCCAAAAAGTCTCGGTTTTGCAAGGGTGTGTTTCCGAAAAAGCAGTGTGTTTTCCGACCGAGTGGATACCGAGAGGGTACCGAGAGCATACCGAGAGGGTACCGAGAGCATACCGAGAGGGTACCGAGACCCTTTTGGTGAAAGAACAGCTTTTTCCTTTTTCCTTTCTTTCTTTCTCTCTTTCCTTATTCTCTTGGCCGAAGGGGCATTCCTTCGAATCACAGATTGCTGGAATCCGAGTCCGGCTGCATCACAGCCGCCCCATGGCACCCAACAGATAATCTGCAACGTGCCCCGCTCTCTCTTTCCTCTTTGGTTCACGTGAGATTGCAGCGTACCCCCCCGCTCTCTCTTTCCTTTCTCTCTCTCTCTTTCCTCTTTTTGGTTTTCAGTCGCGTTGGAGAGAGCAGCGTCCCCTCTCTCTCTTTCCTTTCTCTCTCTCTCTTTCCTTTTCTTTGGTTTTTAGTCGCGTGAGAGAGAGCAGCGTTCCTCTCTCTTTCTTTTGCCGAGCGTGAGTGGGAGACCTACGCGAGAGAGAGAGCGGGTGCGAGAAAGAGCTGCGCCAGTGGTGATGGCGTGCGGCGCGGGGCTCAGCGGCGGCCGGGTGCGAGCGGAGGTGGGCGAAGGCAGCCGGCGGTGGCCGGGCGTGCATGGGGTCAGCGCGGGCGTGGGGTTTGACGGAGCGGTGCGTGGGGCGATCGGGCTGGGCACAAGCACCGGCAAGGGAGCGGCAGGCGATCAGGCCGGGCTTCAGGAGAAAGAAAGAGAAAGAGAGAGAGAGAGAGAGAGAGAGAGAGAGAGAGAGAGAGCAGCAGCAGCAGCGGGTCTCCTCCTTCTCTTCTCAGTTGCCCTGTGTTGGAGCATGCGGGTCGAGCGGAAAAGAGTCGCGTGACGAGGTCGAGCGACAAGGAGCCCCGCGCGGGTCTCCTCCACCCTTTCTCCCGCTCCGGCTGTACCCGATGAAGGGGTCGCTCGCGCGGGTGAAGAGAAACACGTGGGGGATCCCTCCTCTTCTTCTCCGCTTCAGGCTGCCGCCATATAGAGTGGGGCCCGCGCGCGGCTGCCGTTGTTGTGCGAGGAGGGACGCGCCGGGGCATGCGGCTCGCTATCGTGCGATGAGGACACGCAGGGGGGATCGGATCTATATCCTTCCCTCGACTCATCGCCATTTGTAGTCGAAGCGGGCACGCGTCGCGGGGATGGAGTTGGATCCCCCAGGGGTCGTCTCGCCCTTTGGGTTTGGGTTGAGGTTGCAACGGGTTGAGTTGTGCTGCTGTGAAGAGGTTGCGCAGAGAGAGGGGGGGGGGGGGCGCGTGGCTCGTCCGACCCCACGACGGGTTTGTCTCTGTCGGCTGCGAGGTGGGCGTGCGGAGAAGGAGGGCTGTTTGGTTCGTTCGACCCCACCCCGGGTTGTCTCTGTTGGCTGCAAGGAGTAGCGTGTGCATGAGGTATCTGTGAGGAGAGCGTGTAGGAGGGGGGTTTGGTTCATCCAACCCCTCGTCCCCGTTCCGATCCGCTGCCACCAAGTACCCATGCTCGCGAGGAGAGGCATGAGTTCTTCTCTTATGCGCAGTGTTTGGCCTGCTGTGAGTTGGTCGCATAGTGAACCAGGTTGAAGACGTCAGTGTGACCGTCGCTGCCGTGTAACTTCTCCGAAGTTGGTCTTCAGGAAGAAGTGTCCCAAAAACCTCCGACAATCATAACTTTTCATACGTGCGTCGGATCGATGCTTATAAGGCGCCATTGCATCGGCGTCGAAAAACTGATCAAGGTAGATATAAAATATAGTTCACCTTGACGTACAACTTTTCCGATGTCTGTCTTTGAAGAAAAATACCTCAAAAACTTCTGATAGCCGTAACTTTTCATACACATGTCGGATGAATACGTATAAGGTGCCGTTGTGTAGGCATCGAAAAAACGGTCAAAGTGGACGTGAAACATTGTTCGCCTTGACGTGTAACTTTTATGGTATTCACCTTTATAGAGAGATGACTCTTAAGAACGCGCCGGCCAGGTTTTTAGGCTAGCGTCTTAAAGATGTCTCGGCATGCTGTAACTCATCCGCTTTGTCCGACACCCAACTGCACCTAGTTACTGTGTTCACTAGGGACTGCAGTCGGGCCCCAGTGATGACGCAACAGTTACCGCGTGCTCACCCTTTATGAGAGAGGGGATTTTTTTTCTTGTGAAGTTTGTACAAGCAAATCAATAGGTTTGGATGAGATTCTATCCAACCGACCCAAAGGAAGATAGCCCTTCGTCTTTGAATAATCATTGTGTGTGGATGACACCGAGCACCTCCCCTCTCGGTTTTCTGACGAAACCGAGGGGTGGGTGTTCGTGTTGTTAGTGCCGACACCCCCTCCCCACTCGGTTTTTGTGCAAAACCGAGGGGGGGCTGCTTGTTGATGCCGACCCCCACCCCCTCTCGGTTTTCTGACGAAACCGAGGGGTGTGCTGCTGATGTGCCGTCACCCCCTCCCCACTCGATTTTTGTGCGAAACCGAGGGGGGGCTACTTGCTGATGCCGACACACACCCCCTCTCGGTTTTCTGACGAAACCGAGGGGTGTGCTGCTGATGTGCCGTCACCCCCTCCCCACTCGGTTTTTGTGCGAAACCGAGGGGGGGCTGCTTGTTGATGCCGACACATACCCCCTCTCGGTTTTCTGATGAAACCGAGGGGTGTGCTGTTGATGGTGTGCCGTCACCCCCTTCCCACTTGGTTTTTGTGCGAAACCGAGGGGTGGACTGCTTGTTAATACCGACACACCCCCCCTCTCGGTTTTCTGACGAAACCGAGGGGTGTGCTGATGGTGTGTCGTCACCCCCTCCCCACTCGGTTTTTGTGCGAAACCGAGGGGGGGTTGCTTATCGATGCCGACACATACCCCCTCTCGGTTTTTTGACGAAATCGAGGGGTGTGCTGTTGATGGTGTGCCGTCACCCCCTTCCCACTTGGTTTTTGTGCGAAACCGAGGGGTGGACTGCTTGTTAATACCGACACACCCCCCCTCTCGGTTTTCTGACGAAACCGAGGGGTGTGCTGATGGTGTGTCGTCACCCCCTCCCCACTCAGTTTTTGTGCGAAACCGAGGGGGGGTTGCTTGTCGATGCCGACACCCCATTATTCGGGCTGCTAGAAGAGGCCAAAAAGTGTCGGTATTGAAAATAGTGTATTTTTCGAATTTCAGCCCCATTTGAAACCGACACTTTTTCGGTAAAACGCTGGTGCGCGGGGATGTCGGCGAGGGACAATGCTATATTCGAGGGGGTTTCTTAGAGATAATCTAGGATGACGCCGCATGATGGCCAGCCAGTCTTCACCCAATGTATCACCGCACCTGGTTACTGTATTCACCAGGTACTACGGTCACGTGAGGGTGTTGACTTGGCCAGGATCAAGGAAGCACCATTTTATCTCGTGTTACCTACCGTCGACTGCACCAGTGTGGAGACACGCACTGACAGAGTCAGACCAACCACCCCCTGACCGGTTTGGAACCGTTAGTCGTCGAAAAAAGGTGATGGCCAGTGACAATCTGATGCTTGGACCTGAGTGACAAAACTAAGCTTGGACTTTTGATCGAATGCCAATACGTCGGCGACGACGTCTCGGACTTTGTCTTCGAATGCCAAGGGCTGGGCCTTGGGCTTGTAGAGTGCCAAGGCGTTGGTCGCCTCGAACTTTGTCTTCAAGTGCCAAGGGCTGGGCCTTGGGCTTGTAGAGTGCCGAGGCGCTGGTCGCCTCGGACTTTGTCTTCGAGTGCCAAGGGCTGGGCCTTGGGTTTGTAGAGTGCCGAGGCATTGGTCACCTCGGACTTTGTCTTCGAGTGCCAAGGGCTGGGCCTTGGGCTTGTAGAGTGCCGAGGCATTGGTCGCCTCAGTCTATGTCTTCGAGTACCAAGGGCAGGGCCTTGGGCTTGTAGAGTGTCGAGGCATTGGTCACCTCGGACTTTGTCTTCGAGTGCCAAGGGCTGGGCCTTGGGCTTGTAGAGTGCCGAGGCATTGGTCGCCTCGGACTTTGTCTTCGAGTGCCAAGGGCTGGGCCTTGGGCTTATAGATTGCCGAGGCATTGGTCACCTCGGACTTTATCTTCGAGTGCCAAGGGCTGGGTCTTGGGCTTGTAGAGTGCCGAGGCATTGGTCGCCTCAGTCTATGTCTTCGAGTACCAAGGGCAGGGCCTTGGGCTTGTAGAGTGCCGAGGCATTGGTCACCTCAGACTTTGTCTTCGAGTGCCAAGGGCTGGGCCTTGGGCTTGTAGAGTGCCGAGGCATTGGTCGCCTCGGACTTTGTCTTCGAGTGCCAAGGGCTGGGCCTTGGGCTTATAGATTGTCGAGGCATTGGTCACCTCAGACTTTATCTTCGAGTGCCAAGGGTTGGGCCTTGTGCTTGTTGAGTGCCAAGGCGTTGGTCGCCTCGGACTTTGTCATCGAGTTCCAAGGACTGGGCCTTGGGCTTATAGAGTGCCGAGGCATTGGTCACCTCGGATAAGTATAGTTGATAGTTTAGCTTGACCTGGATTGTCAGGAGCATTTTTATCTGACTTTCGCCTTGAAAGGGCGTAGCCGAATTACCTTCGAGCTTCCGACTTGAATGGGCGGAATCGAAGGTCTTTGGTTGACCTGGGTTGCCAGGAGCATTTTTATCGGACTTTCGCCTTGAAAGGGTGTAGCCGAATTGCCTTCGAGCTTCCAACTTGAATGGGCGGAATCGAAGGTCTTTGGTTGACCTGGGTTGCCAGGAGCCTTTTTATCGGACTTTAGCCTCGAGAGGGCGTAGCCGAATTGCCTTCGAGCTTCCGACTTGAATGGGCGGAATCGAAGGTCTTTGGTTGACCTGGGTTGCCAGGAGCCTTTTTATCGAACTTTAGCCTCGAGAGGGCGTAGCCGAATTGCCTTCGAGCTTCCGACTTGAACGGGCGGAATCGAAGGTCTTTGGTTGACCTGGGTTGCCAGGAGCCTTTTTATCGGACTTTAGCCTCGAGAGGGCGTAGCCGAATTACCTTCGAGCTTCCGACTTGGATAGGCAGAATCGAAGGTCTTTGGTTGACCTGGGTTGCCAGGAGCCTTTTATCGGACTTTAGCCTCGAGAGGGCGTAGCCGAATTGCCTTCAAGCTTCTGACTCGAATGGGCGGAATCGAACTTCGAGAGATTTGATTTTGAGAAAAAAAAAAGACACTTTATTGATATAACAAAGTTGCAGTTACACTTTTCCAGAAGTTGCCCAGCGGACGTTACGATTATGCATCCATGTATTACATTAACTTTTTTTTCTCCACTGCTGCTGCCTTTACTTCTCTCGACCTGGTTCCTTGTTAGCGAGGTAGCCATCGAGCTGCCCTTCTTGGATCAGGTCTTCGATGTGATGCTTTAGCTTCCGACATGTCACGCCCCAGAAATCTGAATACCGATCCCTGGGGTATGAGGTGAGAAAAGGATGGGATTTTGGGTCTGGTCAATTATTTACACCAATTTGGGTTCTCACAGGACTTCTTCTATGCCCTCTAATATGAAAAACAAGAAGGAGGGAGAAACAAGAGGGGAATCTTTTAAATTTGATTTTTCAAAAATATTTTTATTAAAAAGCAAAGAAAGAGAATTGTCAATAGAGAGAAGACATTATCTAGTCCGGCTCGACCTTCAAAAGTCATATCCTCTCAGTATGTGTGACCTATCGGTGCCACTACATACTGACAGGAGTCTATCTGAGGGAGCATGAGGCTCAAGCCTCCGACGGCTAGCCAAGTCGTCTCAACCACTCCCTAACACTCAGGTGCACCAGTCTAGGGTTCCTATCTACAGGGTTAATCAATTTAGTCATTTATGTGCATTTATATTTTCATCATGATCTATCCTAGGCTTGGGGCCTTGAGGAGAGGCCTACCCAAAAGAATTCAGCTGGAACCATTGCAACTACAACCATAGAATACTAACTAACTAATAAAAACTCTTATTTCAATACAATTACCATGTCTGAAGAGAAAAGACTACAAGACGGACATACTAAACAGAAAGGTAAAGCTGCAACTCCAACTCCGCCTCTGGACTCCTACTGCTACTCCTGAGCCTCCGGACCTGCAACTGAGCCTACTCGTGGGAAAGAGTAGCCCCCAATAGGAAATTGGAAGATTAGCCAAATTAATGGCTAGTGACATCCTAATAGTCTATAATAATATGAGACGACCAATAGTAATAAATTAAGATATAATCTAGCAGTTCTAGTATGATCAATGTTTGCAGAATGATACCTAAACCTATCAATAGTCTATATTCATATGCAATTCCTACTGTCACTAGGTCATCTAACCTAAAGTCCATTCAATGTTCTACAGCATTAAAGAACAAACTAAATAAGACATTCATTTAAAGTCATGAGATCATCATGTGAACAGTCATACAATTCTAAATTCATATACAGATAAAACACACTCTATCAAAATGTGAACCCCGGATATTTTGTTCATCCTGCCCCCGGTCGGGCATTACTATAGGGCCTTTTATTTTGATGTAGAGGGCCAACTCTCTCGCTGTGCATCCACCAACACCATGCACTAGTCACCCAGATGATCATAAGGGGTTTCCCGTCTTTCATGGTGGAGCTCTACCGCCCAACTTGCTTTACTATGGGGACTTCAACTCCCCGGGACAGGGTTGCTAGGCCAATCCCTACTCGAGGGCACCTCCTATTGGCTTTACCACAACCCTTGCCCGTGACCCCTAACCTACTTAACTTCGGCTGTACGCGCAGGGTGGTTCACGGCCCATGCGCGCACGGGGTCCCTACCTTCTAACCAGGTAGATTCTCATATAACATATTTCAACATATACAATGAAGCTAACAAAGGTATATTTAATGCTTAACAATTTTCAACAATTTACCCCTGATCCCGTACTGCTCTCGCAACCCATACGACATAATAAATCAATAAAGTAAGACACTCATCCCAGTGACCCGTGTGCTAGGGTTGCCATACTCCTCTCAGGAGGGTGGGCTCCTATAATTATTAGTTATTCAATTTACTGATTAATTTAAGGGAATCCTAATTACGGTGTCCATACAATCAAGAGCAATCATTATTATTATTATATTAATATTTTAAGCATGCGTTGCCGGACTCGCGACTCCGCATGCAAGGCGGGGTCCACTTGACCACATGCAACGATGCCCGGCGGGGCCCGCATGCAGTGTCATGGACACCTACCCTTAGTCATTCTCATTTCCCACTATTAAAGACCACGCAAGGGTAGTAGATGTCACCTGGTTGTCGATCGCACACGACTCCTGCTAGTTGCCTCTGATCCGTCTCCACTGGATCACCATAATCATGGTCTGATAACAAACACAGCTCTATATCACAATGCTATCGATTAAAACATAAGAGTCAACGACGAGGGTTCTATGCCAAGGATAGTCGGGCACCCTCGATAGGGGACCAATATTGAGTTGACAGCACGCAAATCCGTGCGACTGAAGAACTCGAACCTAAGCAATACTAGGCCAATCAAGTAACCAGAAGCTAAACCTACTCATCGAATCGGGCTCGAAGAACCCTGCTCGATGGTTCCGGTTTCGCTGGAATCCGACTTCGGTCGGATAGTTTCGGGTCAAACCACGTAGAACCGATAAAACCGATCACATGGTTGGTTCACTAGGGTAGAAGAGGTTCTAGGGTTATATTCTGGGTTTAAAAGGTAGGGCTCAATGTTCTGAGCACAATGCCGCTAGTTTCGTCCGAATCCGAGTTCGGACGATGAAACAGCGGTCAAACCACGGTACCGTGATAATATCGGGTCCAAGGATAAAACAGGGTATTAAACAGTACAATTACTATGCTAAACTATTACCAACAGGTAGTATTTTCCGAGCCGGTCGAAATAGCGCTGGTTTCGTCCAATTCCGAGTTCGGACGGAGAAATGACAGTCGAACAAAAATCGTCTGGTTCACGGGTTTGGTTCAGGTGAACCAGACCGGTTCACTACATGGGTTGGGTCAGGTCTGCTGGGTCGGGTTGGGTCTGCAGTGCCTTGTTGGGTCGGGTCGGGTTCAGGTTTAAACAAGTTGGGTCTGGGGTTAATTAAAACCTGGGAAATTACTATTCTACCCCCCCACTTCATCTTCTTTACGAGACCGCGACGTACCAGCGCGGGCTGGCTCTTGCGCGTCGGCGGCCGACGGGAGGGGCGGCCTGGAGCGCCGGCGAGCGCTCGGCCGGCCTCTCCCGCACCACCCCCACGGAGGAGGCGCGGGGGGAGGCGGCCGGAGCGGCCGTCGGACTCCCAAGAGCTCGGACGGAGCGGGGGCTCGCATGGGTTTGGAGGTCGGTGGTCGCCGGGGAGGGGCTCGGTTGCGGCGGCAAGCACTGCCCGTGCGGGCCGCGGCAAGAGAGGAGGAAGGGGGTCGCGGGTTGGGTCGCGGAGGAGGATGGGAGGGTGAGAGGGGGTTGACCTGCGGGTGTCTCGGCGTGCTCACCGGGGCTCCGGCGAGGGGCGGGTCGGCGCTCCATTTCCCTCGATCTCTCCTCCTTCTCCGTCTCCGCTCGCTCTGTCTCTCTCTGCATCTCTCTCTCTATCTCTCTCTCTTTCTCTCCCGTTTTCTCTCTTTTTCTCTCCCGTTCTCTCTCTCTCTACTATGTCCTTCTCTCTCTCTCCCGTTCTCTCTCTATTTATAGAGGGGGGAGACTGTTGTGGATATGGTGAGATGGGCTGGGCGGATAGGGTCGGTTAAAGCTTAGAGATAAGGATAAGAAAGATAGGGATAAATCATCCCAATCCTACCCGATAATTACCATCCGAATTTCGGATTTAAATAACCGGGGAGGGAGGTCAAGAGAGCCTAAATTATGCTAGGAGACCGGAAGGTAGGCTCTAGGGCTGGTCGGGCTCGGTTGGAATCCGGGTGCGATTCGTCCATCAACCGGGCTGAAAAGAATAATAGGTCGTAACTATCAAACCGGAAGTCGGAATAGGGCCCAAGAGGATTCGTTGGAAAGGTCTCGTCAACGCGAACGCGTTAGCACTTGGTACATAATTTTTGGACTTCTAGATCTCCCGAAAAGAAGGAAAGACTCCAAAACTCAAAATAGCAATAACTATTCACCCGGGTGTCGGATCGACCCTAACTCAGGCTCATTGGAAGGTTCTCTTAGAGACTCATCTAATGTATCTTGTTTCGTTACGATCCGATCACCCGATCTCTTGCAAGAAACAAAACAGTTACAACTATCGACCAATTATCGTTTTTCTAGGGTTTACCTGCCGGGCTGCCGAAACTGTCTGCGCATACACATGATCGTTGCACGAAATGCACCATCGTGACATGCTCGAAGTTACGGAGAATGTGAACATAAAACATCTCATAGGTTTACGATCCATTTATTGGGAAAAAGCCCAAAGAAAAAGTCTGGCTGCAAAAAGACGAAACTAGCCATGGAGGATTTCTATTATTCTCAAATCTAACACCACAGGTGTTACACGACATGTAGAGGTTGGGTGGCCATGGATGCGATGAAACTCACAGTAGGCTGTCGTATCTCCCGCCTGGTCGGAATTTGGAGAGAGAGGCTGTGGCCACTTGCAAAAGGGCTCGTTCTGTAAGTAGGCGAAGATGTCTTCAATGGAGGTGTTCAGCTAAGTGAACACCCTTTGCTCCCTTGGAGTTCGCCTCTTTTCTGCTGGAGGGGTTTTTGGATCTTCATTGTACCTTTTGGCCTGGGCCTTTTGGTCGGACGCAGCATGGGCAGACTTCTTGTAGCGTGCTTCATTAGGAGCTTCATCATCTTTCTTATGTCGGGAGTCACGAGACTCGCGGGGCTCGCGTAGTCTTCTGGCCTGCTGATTGTCTTCCACCTCTATCTCCCGCTGTACGCGCTTGAACATTGCCTCTAAGGTACTGGGAGGGTACTGGATGAAGTCGGTGTAGACGTGGAGCTCTGGCCGGATAGCATTCTGAAATGCCAGCATGATGGCCTCCTCATTCTGGGACCGATCGGTGAGCTCAGAGTGCTCATTACGAAACCTCATCATGAAGCTCCTTAGAGACTCATCGGAGCCCATCTTCAGCCGGTAGAGTATATCCAGCTTCTTTTTCGGCTTTAAGTTTAGCCGATAATGGTCCATGAAAAGTTCAGCCAACTCTTTGAATGTGGCCACCGTACCGGTAGGCAGCGTGTGGTACCAGTCGAGGGCAGGTCCCTCGAGACTTCCCGCGAACATACGACAAAGGATATGATTCTCATACTCATACGACGTCAGGGCCTGCTTGTAGGCTAGGATATGGAGAGCAGGGTCTCCCTTGATGCAGTTAAACTTTGGCAGGCTCGGTGTTCGCCAACCCATAGGAAATGGGGTTACTAGAACCTGAGGATGCAGTGGCCCCACCGAGGTGATTAGCTGTCTACGGTCTTGATGACGGCGTCCCATGTCGGCGGTATGCCTTAATCGGTTGAGCAGCTCGCGGGCATTTGTTGCTTTCATGTGCGGAGGGATAGAACGTCCAGTGGACCTTGTTGACTGAGGCGATCCTTCTCGGCGATAACTTAGTGCACCGTCGACATCGAGGCGATCCCACACCGTTTGCCTTGGTGCTTGTGTGGATACCTGACGCCTCTCGATCCGCGGCACATATGGTTCTTCAAGATGATGACTCGCAGCTGGGTGAGTCTTCAGTGGGCCTTCAGTCATAGCGGGAGAGTTGAGGATCATAACCCCCGCCCTCTCAGCTGCTTTCTTCAAGGAGTCTCTCTCTTGTTCGAGGGCCGCATTCTTCTTGATGAGATTTAACAGCTGGAAGTCAGCAGCCGAGATCTCATATGTAGCCTGAGGCTCGTTCCCTTGAATAACAGGTTCTTTGCCGGACCGACGCCTCGGGGATGATGGGTCTCGCCGATCGCTGTGCCCTTCTGGAAGGCTGCCTTGCGGCCCAGTCGTTCCCGAACATTTTTTCGGTTGGTTGCAACCGAGACTTCTTGTTCTTCTTCGATCAGCATATCGTTTGTTCGTTTAGCACCCGCCTTTGGTGGGTTAGTGCTGGCCTTCACCATCGAGCGTGTTGATGTCGGCGTGATGATGGCGTTGATGTTGATTTGGATGAGGACTTGTGGCTCGTCACCGCAAGTTGAATAGGAGTCGGTAGAGGTGTGGGTAAGACCTCTAACGATATCCCACAGACGGCGCCAAAGATTGTGGGGGGAAATTTCCGAGCCGCCTTGATCGAGAATCCCACCCCACAGCCTTGATTGAATTGGATTGTTTGTAGAGTTAGAGAGATGGGAGAATAGATAGAGAGAGTAAAGAGCGATGACACAAGGATTGGTGATGGAGTTCGGTCTTACGACCTACGTCTCCGGGCGAGAGGTACCACCTGATCTTCACTATAATTTGAATATAAAGGGTTGAGCGTTCTCTCGACAGGCCGAGAGAAGCTTCGTACAGTGGGGTTGCACGGAGCAACTAGAAGAGAACAAGGTGGGGAGAATAGAGGGCTCTGGCTCTGGATCTGGAATCCCTCTTCGTCCCTGATTGAATGACCCACCCCCTTCCTGGATGCCTTGGGGGTCCTTTTATAGCGTAGGCACGTGCCCGATTTGGCAGTGATGACGTGGCGATGATGACGTGGCACTGGTTCTGGGCCTCCTTGCTGGGCCCTTATTGGGCCGTTGTTCGGGCCCAATAAGGGGGAGGGCTTGATCTGCGAGCCTCGTAGAGGGGGCCCATGCACCCGGGCGGGCTTACTCACTTGGGCCGTTGCGCGGGCCCATGCCGCTCTGATCCGGTCCGGTACAATTTTTGCACCCACAGATTCCTCTATAAGATCGAGAAAATGACTTGTTCCTTCCAATCATGATTCTCAAAAATAGTGAAGCATAGGTTCTCGAGACGGGACATACATAGATAAGTTTTGCCAAATCAAGGTAATTCCGTGTGTCATGTCTTTACTCTTCTATACGTATTTATCGTGCTATTTGTTTTCTCTTGTTGATTATTAGATCCCATGCTGCACAAAATCTACAACACCTCTGTATGTTGGGAACTCGATCCTTTGTTCGCCGTATTTCTCGGGTGCGCATGCGGTAGCCCGTCCATTGTCTTCTTCTCTCTTCGTCATATTCCACGAGTGGGTGCGCTCAACATAGCGGGAGCCCTACTGTTGTCTTCTCCTCTCTCTGCCGTATTCCTTTCGTGGGTGTGCTCAGCACACCGATCGAGCCCGATTGTTGTCTTCTCCTCTTCCTCTACCTGATCCATATCTCTTCTTCAGTTGTGACGATCGGGATCTCTCGGGAGGTGTCGAGCACTGCTTCAATCGAGTTCATGCCTCCTATGGGATCTCGCGTGTCCACATCTCTTTTTCTTGTGCCTTCGTCCTCACTTCACCTGTTTGGCATCGGGCCTCAATGACCCTACCTTGCATGTTTCTCGGTTATCCAGATCCCTTGATTGTTTTTATTACAGGTCAATTGGGTTCCTAGGATAACTTGCTTGTAAGCAGCCTGGCACTTTTTTTTCTTTTAAAAAGAGAGGACAATGGATGTTTTTTTTTGTTAGGCAGAATGATATTGGTAACCCTACATCAGTTTGAGGGGGGGGGGGGGGGGTAGACTCATTCATAGTTTAGTCCCACACTATTTCTCCCTATATAAGTAGAAATAGTGATATGTAATATGATAATCACTACAAGGAGTACTCTCTCTCTCTCTCTCTCTCTCTCTCTCTCTCTCTCTCTCTCTCTCTCTCTCTCTCTCTCTCTCTCTCTCTCTCTCTCTCTCTCTCTCTCTCTCTCTCTCTCTCTCTCTCTCTCTCTCTCTCTCTCTCTCTCTCTCTCTCTATTTGAGGCAGCAATCAATATATCTTAATGCTGAAATCAACGAACTTTCCATGGGGATTGCCTTTAATGTTGTCTGCCTCTAACTATAGTGGATTAGGATTATGCATCATCACTGTCCACTGTTACTAAGATCAGTGCATTTTTTTCTTAGTGGAGTAGGGAATCCCTTTATTCGATGTAAAATAGATTGGTGATGGCCCTCATGGCCTCCAAAGTGCAGCTTGTTTGATGCAATGATCAGAAAGTTTGATACCTTGTTATCGAATCAAAGATGGGCCCAGCAAAAGATAGTTGCAGGTGCCATCGTGGGCGTCTCTGTTGATACGCTCACATCCCAAAACCCAGATCGTAAGGGAAGGTTCACAAGAGGGTATATGAGGAAGATCGTTGCCTGTCCCCAACTGATGTGGGACTAAATCCCAACAAATCTTTCCGTCCCACTAAGGCCTGGGGGAGAAGCCAACTCCACCTCATGTGGGTTCAAGGGACTAATTGAGTATTTGGCGCTCAAGAGACACGAGCGCCGGCGTGGAGGCCTGGGGTGCGAAAGCAAACACACCCAACGTCTACCAAATCAGCACGAGCTTGGGCCGACCTGGGCTTTGATATCATTTGTAAGGGGGAGGTCCACTAGAGAGTATAACCGTATATGAGGACAATCGTTGCCTATCTCCAGCTGATGTGCTACTAAATCCCAACACTCTTGATGGGTAAATGCAAAGTGGGATTAAAACATAGTACATCATGTAAGATACAAGCAAAAAGCAACACAAAAACATCACATAGACATAGGCATGTCTATCGGGCAAGGATGGATTGGTCAAGGTCTGTCCAAACCCAACCCAAACTCTAGGTGGCCCTCCCAAGTCTGAACTCGGCCCAAAGTTTTACCATCATGTTCAGCCCAAATTCAGTCCATTTTACTTCTCGGACTTCAGACCGAGTTAGGGCCAGGCCGAATAAGAACATTGTGAGAGAAAAACTCATGAAAAAATGATATTCAGTATGCTCCAACAATTTATAAGTAACAACACATCTCACTAAAAGGCTATGACATTCTAAACAATAGGTACTCTCAATAAAAACTAACTTGTGTATAACTTTATCTTCTAAATAAGTAAAATATATCGAGATGGGATGATTTAATAAACTAATACACCCTTACTATTTCGGGTTCGATCTTAAAACGGGCCGATCTTAACACGGTCCAAACTCAGCCCGAACTCAAGTTCGGGATTAAAATCATATCCAAGCTCAGTCCAACCCAAGCTCACATAAAGCTCGGTCCAAATTTTTCGGACCGAACAAGCGGGTTTTGGGATAGCCCAGCCCAATTGACAGTCTTACATAAACAAGTAGCTCTTTGCAAGGAGGCCCCCAAAAAAATTTGTTATAACTCTCGCCAGAGGCTAGCTTGTCTGCCTGCATCCAGGAAGATATCCTCAATTGACTTCTGATCCTTGAGCAGTGGATCTGGTGCCCCTTCCCTCCCCTTGTGATTAGGGGGGGCTCTCCTCTATCGCCGGCGTTTTGTTTTCATCACTCTGGGGTGATGCGACCCTCCCTCCTCGAATTCGTCGTTCAAGGCGGCCCAGGGTAGTGGCGTCCGACGGTGGCTGTGGGAGTAGATATCTAGGCCTCGGCGCCTGTGGGGGATGTT
The DNA here is from genome assembly GCA_947650365.1 of Chamaelirium japonicum. Taxonomy (NCBI): domain Eukaryota; kingdom Viridiplantae; phylum Streptophyta; class Magnoliopsida; order Liliales; family Melanthiaceae; genus Chamaelirium; species Chamaelirium japonicum. The sequence continues at coordinate 97,404,479 of OX393550.1, read as the reverse complement.
CTAGTGAAGGGTCTTTTTGCCCCTCCATAGCTCGGCGATGTGTATCCCTGCGGTGCGTGATGGCAGCGGTGGATCGAGGATTCGCGAGTCCTCACCTCTTTTCTACTGACAGTAGATCAAGGTTTTGTCCCCCTCGGAGCTGTGTAATTATGGTTTGGCTTTGAGTTTTGGAGATTTTTTTAGGGCTTTTTGTTGTAATCCTGTGTATCTCCCGTCGGAGTGGCGGCTTTGTGTTTGCTCTGGTTGGTGCGGCGGAGCTGTGGTCTGCGACACCTAGGGCGTTGCTTATTGTTTTGCCGGTGTGGCCTATTGTGGATTTGTGGTCAAGGTGCCTTGGGCCTCCTGTACTCTCCATCGGTGTGGCGGTTCTTGGTTTGCGCCGGCATGTGGTGCCTCTTGAAGGTCCGATTGTGACATTCCCCTTCGAATGAACAAAAAAGAAAAAACGCTTCTAAAGGTTTCTGAACAGCCTCGCGTTCCACTCAAGCCAGATACACCATAACAGACTGGCTACACTCCTATCCCATGCAATCAGAAATTGGCGTGGTATGTGCTCCTGTCTCCAAGAACACCAAAGGTTTTAAGCCAAAGAAACTGGCTCTGTGAGCATAGGAGAAAAATATGATCAATGGACGGTTGTGTACCAAAGGGGCAAGTGTGTGATGTAGAGATACCTCTACGAGCTAGGTTATCAGTTGTAAGGGTATGGTAATAGAGAACTATCCATAGAAAGAAGCGAACATTAACATAACACTGCGTGTGCCAGATATGTGTGAAGGGCCATGTGGTAAGGACATGAGTGCTGAGGTAGAGGCTACGGACTGTGAATCAAGACCTTAATGGTTCTTTAACAATCTTCGAGCCCTCTCAGTGGTAACTAGAGAGCAAACACATTGAATGAGCAAAGCTTAGAGGGATTTCACAAAAAAAATAAAATAAAATAAAAGAATGAGAGAAATGAATCAAAATTTGAGAAAAAAAAGATTGAGCAATTAATTAGGAGTTTATAAGTTCTAACAAAACTTGAATAAATCTATGAAGGCCTAAAAGCTCCAATTAGATCAAATCCTCTCTCCACAACCATAGAGAGATGAAGTAAAAAACCAAAGAGGCTACCATTATTCCATTCCAAAGCTAGTCCCATATCAAGAGAGTGAACCATCCTCCACTTGGGCTGCACTCGCCGGCCTCCAGAACTTTTCGGAGGGCACCCGCGCGGCCGACATCTCCCCCGACCTCCTCCGAAGCATCTGCCGCATCCCGTCGGCCACCCTGACCGCCGGATTTGACCTGAACTTCCGGCAGAAGGACATGTGCGCCTTCACGGCCTCCTCCGTCCCGTACCCCTTCCGCCTCCCCCCACTGGCTTCGTCCCTCACCGCCTCTGCGCACAGACCGCACAACCATCGCCCGTCGAAGCTGGCCTTCACCCCACTGATGTAGTCCTGGGTGCAGTCCTCTCTCAGGCCGCAGCACTCGCATTTCGCCGACTCGACATCCATGGCTGATGGTGGTATCTAATGGCTAGGCCTTTGATTGTGCAGACTGTGTTGAAGCTTGAATGGGATGAGTAGTGGTCGGTTTGGGGGGGGGGGAGGCCTTTGGGTTGGAGGAGGAGGGTTTTTTTTTATATAGTTGGAGAGGATTTCAGAGAAATCTGCGGCAGTTTTTTCTTGTTTTCAGAACTGATTTGAAATGGGCACTGGTGAGGTGTTGGGTGTGGGGAATTGGTTTCTCTTCTGAAGCTTTTACCGAAATGACCACCAACTCTCAACTATTGTTGAGAATGGACCCCGTCAAGAAATCTGAACGAAAATGGCCACCAGCACGTGGGAAACAGGTCGCACGGTGACACTAAACAGGTAAAAAGACATATTGACCCTTACCACTGTAAAAACCTATCGTGGCTGGGTAACTTGGTTTCTTACCAGTTTGAGAGAAATCGAGCCTTTCGCCTTGTTTTCGTCACGAACAACCTTCATCGAGGCTGCGTCTGACCACCTCCAACTCAACCGGCTTCCAAAATCCCGCTTTTCGTCGAGGGTTTGTCGTCGAGGGTTCGTCACGATCAACCGTCGTCGAGGTTCGTCGGACCGGCGTCAACTTCAACAGTTGCTGAGGCTTCGTCGTTGAGGCTTCGTCGCCGAGGCTTCATCGTTCAGGCTTCGTCGGATTTAGCTTGCCTTGCCAAGGTATGCTCTATAGACCCAAATCTTAGCCCTATATTTTCATATAATTTAGTTTTTTTAATTATCCGACATTGTGATATGATATTTTTTCGAATTTGGTAAGGTATAGTGTTTTAAAGTAAAGAAATATAGTGTTTCTAAACCTTACATTCAAAAAATCCGACGAAATAACAAGTTTCGTTCAGTTTTCATCGCAAAAAAAATCACAGTCATTTCTGCCCGGGACTGGCTTTGGGCTGTGAGACGAAAATCAGACGAAATAACAAATTTCGTCTAGTTTGCATCGCCGAAAAATCACAGTCAGTTCTGGCCAAGACTGGCTATGGGCTGTATGACGAAAATCGGACGAAATAACAAATTTCGTCTAGTTTTCGTCGCCGAAAAATCACAGTCAGTTCTGGCAGAGACTGGCTATGGTCTATTTGACGAAAATCGGACGAAATAACAAATTTCGTCTAGTTTTTGTCACCGAAAAATCACAGTCAGTTCTGGCAGAGACTGGCTATGGTCTGTTTGACGAAAATCGGATGAAATAACAAATTTCGTCTAGTTTTCGTCGCCGAAAAATCACAGTCAGTTCTGGCTGAGACTGGCTATGGCCTGTATGACGAAAATCGAACAAAATAACAAATTTCATCTAGTTTTTGTCGCCGAAAAATCATAGTCAGTTCTGTCCGAGACTTGCATTGAGCTGTGTGACGAAAGTTGGACGAAAATTGGACGAAATAACAAATTTCGGCTATGTTTCGTTGCCGAAAAATCACAGTCAGTCTTGCCCGAGACTGGCATTGAGCTGTGAGACGAAAGTTGGACGAAAATTAGACGAAATCATAAATTTCGTCTATGTTTTCTTTCTTTATAATTTTTTTTGAATGTAAGGTATATTAGCAACATATTACATTTGGTAGTACTCTATCATAAGTCTTCTCTAAATCAATAAAAAACCATATGTAGATTCTCTTCAAACATGTAAGTAGTCAAAAACATCATATCCCCAAGCATTGGGTTTATATCTCCGAAGACTAATCTTAGATATCAATTCTCTTCAAACAAAGCTTACAGTATTTTCGTATTTGGAGAATAACTAATAGTAGTTTCGTCTATATTTTATGTATTGTTTCGTCCATATGTCATCCAAATTTTCATATATATATTTTATTGAGACCTCATTTAATTTATTGTATCTTTGTTATTTTATTTACAGATGGTTAAGAGAAACCGTGGTCGTGGGCGTTCTCGTGTACGTGGTGATAGGGACCCTGCATATGCTTCTATGGAGGGGGACATGTCCGGTATGATTACACAAACTATTGAAGTAAAGAAAAAGAAAAGAAAGATAGAAGAGAGAGAGAATATTGAAGAAAAGAAAGTGGTCACAGAGCTAAGTGATAGATTGAGGTATTTTGGTAAAGCTTCTGCAAGGAACAACATTAAATACCTTAATGAAATTGAGGAGCACTTCAAGTCAATGGATACAAAAAACAATTCTACAGATATAATAGATAGGATGAAAAAGAATTGTTTTGGTTTCTTATTTGATTGGAGACGCAGTGCACGAGCTATGATTTCCCTTAGTGTCATTCATTATTTGTGGCAAAGACACTTAGGTGGTCTGAAGTTTAATTTGGATGGTCATATTATTTCCTTCTCGCCGTTGGAGTTTTCTTTAGTTTCTGGACTCCGGTATTGTCTTGGGCCTCCTCATCCGATACTAGAGATAGAGTCAGACAACTTGAGAAGTAGATACTTTCCACGCGGGGCTACTCAGGCCTCCTTAATGGCTTCAATCATAGCAATTGCAGTTTCAAATGATGCAATAAAACTTTCTTTGGTACTTATTTTGGAAAGTATCATTCTTGGCAGCAACAAGAATGTGATCGTACCGGAAAGATATTTGAGATTGGTGGATGATTTGGACAGTTTCAATAGTTACCCTTGGGGTAACCTCTGTTATAGCCATATCATAGCTGGGCTTGAAGGTGCAGTAAATGTTACAAAGTGGCCACCAAAGTATAATATTTTTGGATGCATGTACATTTTACAGGTATTATTCTATACATAAACAATTCATAATATCTATTGTATGATATTTGTATTAATTTTTCTTTAATTATTTGCTATAGGCATGGACATTCGAACGGATTCCCCAACTGGGGAGTGTATGTGCCATGATGCTTGAGCATCCAAGGTGGCCGAGACTACTCAATTGGTATGACATAAGAGCATCGTCACACCAAAGAATAAATGATATTGTGAATTCCAATAAAATAAGTATACGGGTTTTTAATTGCTTAGATTAAAGAAGGGACTGGTTCTATTCAGATATGGAATGAAATTGTCCAAGGATCAGGGTCCTAAGACTCCTGAGGAGAGGGCAGAGATACAGAAGATACCTTATGCTTCGGCAATAGAGAGTCTGATGTATGCCATGCAGTGCACGAGACCAGATATATGCTATGCAGTAGGCATGATGGACAGGTATCAGTCAAATCCGGGTCCAGGGCACTGGACTGCTGTGAAAAGTATACTCAAGTATCTCCGTAGGACGAGAGATTATGAGTTAGTTTACTCTTCACAAGAACTGATACCGATTGGATATACGGATTCTGACTTTACATCAGATCCGGAATCCAGGAGATTGATATCAGGGTTTGTGTTTTCATTAGAAGGAGGAGCTGTCAATTGGAGGAGCGTGAAGCAGGGATGTATTGCGGATTCGACGACAGAGGCTGAGTACGTTGCGGCGTGCGAAGCAGCTAAGGAGGCGATGTGGCTCAAGAAGTTCCTCACGGACTTAGGATGCGTACCGAGAGCTCAAGATCCTATTGTCCTTTACTGTGACAATAGTGGAGCGGTAGCACAATCCAAGGAGCCAAGATATCACCAGAAGAGCAAGCATATCGAGCGGAAATACTACATTATCCGGGACTTGCAGAAGCGAGGGGGAGGTTGCAGTGACTCAGGTGGCGTCTGCAGATAACATGGCGGACCCTTTCACAAAGGCGTTACCGACCAAGGCTTTTGAGAAGCACGTGGATGCCATGGGAGTTAAGACTGTTGTTCCCCGCTAGGCCAAGTGGAAGATTGTTGTAGCTCGTGTGTCCTTAGCGTGAAATTTCTGTATTAACATTAATAAAGCTGACTTTGGTTATTGCATTCATTAGAATACTACCCTGGTATATGATAATACTCATATAATAAAAAGACCCTAGGGAACACAGTAGGCCACTGAGGCGCATGGTGGATCCAAGCTTGGGAGACCCAGTGGACCAGTTCTGTGTAGACCTAGTACTAGTTCACATCTTAGGTGATGCCGGTCGCTTCACCGAGAACAAGCTTTTGGCAGGTAGAGGATATGGTGAAGTCTCCACCACGAGAACGTGGGATTCCCATTCACCTGACTAAGCACGATGATCGTGTTGAACAGGAACCAAGATGGTGCACAGTTCGGTAATTCAGACACTGGTGCAGAAACCATCTTACTACTATAGATAATCCGTCCTTAACCCTGAGGGACCATGTACACTGGGCCAACCAGTTATATGGTGCTTTGATGTGCCAACGTGTGCGAACCTTCCATAGTCCAATACCACGGTACGTTGGGTTACCCGGCTGGCGCTTGAGTGACATGTAATCCCTACAGGTTATCCGACGTCCAGTGTTGGATGGGTGCGTTTTGATGAGTCAATCTGTCCACACAGTTAACCCAGGTCTGGTGGTTATCAGTATGACTGATGATGTTCCGGATGCTAGGTATAGCACCGGAACGTGTGTGGTGTTATAGGTGATAAGTCATCAAACCCTAGTCAGATGATCGATCGGGATCTGACGGTGCTCCCCACCGCCCGAGTCGTATCATGGCACTAGTAATAGGAGGGACTAAGGATTATCGGTGTATAGTAGAGAACAGGGTTATGAAGGAGTAACATAAATTTAGGATCACTAGAGTTCAACTCGCGTCGCACTCTGGGTGGCTACGCGGGTTAATCGGATTAGGGCTGATTAAAGGAACTTTCGGTGTGTCACCGGAACAGTTAATCAGGGATCCGGTTGGAGCTAGAGATCCCGAACCCTGAAGGTTCCACCCTTTCGTTGCGTATAGGAATTGTTCCCTGACCTAGTTGGATACGTTGGATGCGAAGTAGCGCGATAGAGCGCAAGCCCGGAGCCTAAGAACCTAATTCATGTGTGTTATGGGCCGTAGGGGTATATTGGTAAATATTGAAATATGGCTCAAAACACATTAAATATGGATCTTAAAATGAGCGGAATAATTCCATGAGCTCATAGGCGCTGACGGAACTCGATTCCGAGCAGCGCACCTCACTCAGTCTCTCTTTCAGTTTTCCACTTTTCGTGAAGGGCGTTTTCATCCAGGCTTCACGATAGACACTGGATATCCCTAAAAACCGCCCCTCCTTATCCCTATAAAGGAAATAGGGAGGGGGAGAGCTAGCCCTATGGGTTTCTCCCTCTTCTCCAAAAATCCGACCCCCTAGTCCTCCTCCTTTGTGGTTTCGGCAAAGGAAAAGAGAGGAAGAAGAAGGGAGAAGGAAGAGGAAGGAAGGAGAAGGAAGAAAGGAGAAAGAGGAGGAGAAAATCTCGCGGCTCGCCATCGTCTTCGCAATGGATTCCTCCGTCGGCTCGTAATCCCTGCACTCAGAGACGGGATTTCGAGGATTCTTCAATTCGCAAAGGACAAGGTGCTATCCGACAGTTTCCCTTGCCATTCAAGTGCGGTTCTTCATCGTTCCGTCATCTCCGGATCATAGATCCAAAAAGGTATGATGATTCTAAACACCTAACTAGATGCATGCATGTCTTCCGTAGATCGTAGTATGCCTCTGGGGTGTCCGCACATATTCTAAGATTATAGATTTGCATGTAGATTGTTTTATAGCGTAATCATAATGTAACATACACCGTATGATCTTCGGATCTTTCTTTTGCTTCCGCTGCGACTCTGATAAGCGGATCCAATTCCAATAATAGCTTCGGTGCGACAGTCATAACTTTCTGCTCCGAACTCTGATTGGGCTGAAAATTGGGATGTAGGTAGCCAACTTCAAGATGCAACTTTTATAATAAGTTTCACCCCATTTGAACTTTTGTAGCTCCCGAAATCATAGAAACAACACTGATTTTCTGTGCTGATTCTAGACAGCAAAAGCTTACGGGAGATGCCTTCTAGTTCACCTGATCTCACATGTTGCATGGCACCTCGTCGATGGATCTCTGAGTGCCTCCATCTGATGAGCCTTCTCCTTCTACAAAACACCATGCGAGGAAGACGAGTCACCATCTAATGGCGCAAGCGAAGGAGAGAGAGACGAGAGAGGAGAAGAGAAGAGAGGAGAGGGGGCGACTAGGGTTTCCCCATGGCATGGCCGGCCCTAAGGCTTGTCATCACCGACCCCCCTTCTCCCCTATTACTTTTATATAGGGATGTCCTATCCTTATGGATGAGGCTAGTACGGATAAGGTTCAACTAATTCAAACCTCTCCCTATATATCTCTTCTTTATCTCTATGTTTTCCTTGGTTTTGAAAACGGTCAAAACCATCTCATTTTCTGTGCCTCATGATCGGCCCCTTCATTGGAGGCAACAACCTCCTGAAATCAATGGGGCCGGCCTTGACCAGTCTCCTAATACTTAGGGCCAGCCCCCTTAGTGCATAGTGGCGCATGGTATGACCAAAACGCCCTTATGTCACTAGTTGGCTGTTCCTCGTGTACGAGACTTTGCAAGGCACACATAAGTGAAGTGCACCAGTGATTTCACTATTCTCTGAGGTTCCCGTAGGGTGCCCCTAGTGAAGTCAATTAGTCAACTCACAACATGTCCCGGTGCATCACATCCATGTGGCAAAGTCCACTTATGACAAAGAATTACTACATGCGTCTCTGCACTAACGTAGGGTTTCCCCTTAGTGCACACATGTAGCTACGCATCTACCGTGCACTAGTGCGAAGCACTTATGGAGCATAGGCTTGGACTACTCGCTTCCTTTTACTACGTCCTGTGTTTCGAGAAGATGGTACTAGGACCGTATATAATGTCGATAAGGTGGAACCTTCAGGGACCAGGGTTCATGGCTTCCAACTAAGACTCGATCGACACACTACCCGAGTCTACCATCGATCCTCTGAGTCTGAGTTAACCTACATGGCCACCCAGAGTGCGATGCAGGCTGCACTCTAATTCCCTTAGACTTACTATGTTCTCCCTCATACCCCTGCTCTTCGCTTAGTATGGTAAACCCTCTGTCCCTCCATTTGGTGCCATGATGCAACTCGAGCGGTGGAGAATACCGTCAGACTCGAGTGCTTATATGACTCGGTTCCTTCCAGGTTGACCACATACATCGTACCTCCGATTATTCTGACGAGCAACTGAATCCGTCACCAGTCCAACTGATGACCACCTGGCTAGGGTTTAATACGATATAGATCAGACCAAGGAACGTACCTCCCGTTAGAGATGTGGATAGCCTGCAGGAGTGACACACTGATGCAACGCCAGTTGGGTAACCCAGTACACCGTGGTTTTGGATCACTGCATCCGGATCCTCACACATTGGTGCACCAAAAGCACCACACAACTGGTTAGTCCACTAGACATGGTTCCTCAGGGTTTAGGATCGTTTTACCCTAAGCAGAAACACGGTTTAGTGCACCGGTGTTTGCTCACCGATCTGTGCACCGTGTTGGTTCCGTTTGGCCACAAACACTGTACCTGGTAATGATCATGGTGGAGATACCCATGCTCTGTCATCCCAACAGCTTATCCTGATAGGGCGACCAACCCTAATCAGAGCTGCGAATGTATTTAGGTTATATGGGACCAGTCCCTTGAGTCTCCCACTCAAGAGGATTACCATGTAGCCATGGCTCTCTGTTCTGTAGTCAGAACACGTACTAACGTACGTACTAGGATGCAATCTTATACTATCAACCATATATAGCTTAACTATTGGTTTTTACGAGCTGTAGACCTCACCATTTCTAACAATCTCCCAATAGTTCTAACGAGGAATAACGGTTTTGAGCTCGGTAGCTTCTATATGCTGCCCAAAAGCCTTTTCAGGAATTCCCTAAATGAATTGGTAACATTATCTGCAGATGCCACCTCAGTACCGCTACTTGCATTTCCTCCTATTACTATCAGATCAAGTGGAGTTTGTACTTGATGGGTTTTCTCTAACGGCGGTGCCTAGTCTCTTTAGACCTTGCTTACCGCTCTTCTGTTTGCAATAATAGATAACTGAGCCTCTGGTACACGTCCAAAGTTCTTTAAGAACTTTCTAAGCTATACCACCTGGTAGACTACCTCGCACACAACAACGTGCTCAGTCTTTGTGGTGGAGTCTGTGATGCACTTGCTTCACACTCTACCAACTACTACTTCTAATCCCAAGATAAAAACAATTCCTGAAATTGATTTTCTGGAACGCACATCTGACACCAAAGTCAGACCCTGTGTGTCTAATCGATATCAGGACCTGTGAAGTGCAAGATAACTCATAATCCTCACTAGATGAGGACTTCTGAGTATATCCTTCACTTTAGTCCAGTAATCTGGACCTGGGTTCGACTGAAACCGACCCAGGAATCCTACTACCCAATAGATATCTAGCCTCGTAAACCGAATCTAGCTAGAATCTTATTTTCATGTGTAGCCTGTGACAGCAAGAGAACCTTGCTCTGGTTATCTCGAGTTACCTTGATTCCCAGAGCATAACTCGCTTCACTAGGGTCTTTCACATCGAATTGTGATAACAACAAACCTTTACTATAAACAATATTCTTACGTTATTTACAATCTGTGGAATATCGTTAACATAAAGTACTAAGTACACCCTTGTAGCTATTTCACCTTTCTTGTACCCACTTGGTTTATCCTCATTCTGATCAAATCCGTGTGAGCGGATTTCCTTGATCAAAATAAATATTCCAACTTGGATGCTTGCATCAGTCTATAAATGGACCTTTGCAACTTGCATTCCATATCTTCCGAACCTACTAACACAAAACCTGGGGCTGCATCATCCATATGTCCTTTCCAAATTTCCGTTAGGGAATAACTGTCTTGACATCCATCATCCAGATCTCCCAACTATAATGGGATATGATGGATTAAAAGAATCCAAAATAGACTTAGGCATAGCTACCGGCGAGAAGGTTTTGACATAGTCAATCCCTTCTCTCTTGGTAACTAATCTAGCTACTTAAGTCTTAACCGGATGCTCTTCTTATACACCTCCTATACCCTGAAGGGTGATAGTGCTATAAGTGTCAAGGCTGTTCTAAGGGACATTGATGCAAGCTTACCTCCATGGTCTTTTATCAATTAGAGCTGTCGGAAGCTCCCACTACTTCTTCATAGCTCTAGGGATCATCCTCCTGAAACTCTAGATTAATTATCGAAGTTTCTCCATAGTATCTTTCATGAGCTCTGATAGTTCCACAATGACGAGGTGGTGGTGGTACAAAAGTGAATCATTTCTACAGTACCTGATATACTAGTTTCTGTATCATCTACTCCCACTACGTTTTTAGATGTGCACTCTCTACCAGTACCCAGTAGTTCACCCAGAACCACCTCACCGGTAAACTTATGGTCTATAATATAATCCTGGTCTAGGTAGATGGTATTCATAGAAATGATTACCTTCCAAACCTCAAGATCATAGAATAGTCTACCTTGTGCCTCCACAGGGTAACCTATAAATAGATATACCTGGAACTACATCTCCATCTCATCCCTATTGTCCTTTCGCACAAGTGCAGGACAACCCTATATCTCGAGATACTATAGTGTCAGCTTTCGCTTAGATCATAGCTCTCTTATAGGTCTGAGGCACTGATCTAGATGAGAGATAGTTTCAGATATAAGCTACTATTTTAAGGTACAACCCCACTAAAAGGTGGGTAATACACTTGGCAATATTCATCATACTACGGATCATGTCAAATAGAGTCCGATTCCGTCTCTCAGAGACTTCATTCTGACGTGTTATCCTTGGAGCATTTAACCGAGAGACAATCCCATGCTCCCTCAGGACCCTATGGAACTCGTCCGATAGTGACTCGATCCTTCAATTAAATTGAAGAGACTCCTATCTTCTGGACGCTCTTGGAACCATAGACGTCAAAAATAACTAACACCAATACCTTAGTAGCCCTTTTAGTTATTCTGGCTTCCAGATACACTCATAGGTTATAAAAGGATCTCCGATAAATCTGTGAACAGAAACTCGGCCTTCTATTATCTCTGAATTTATCTGAGGCAAAATATCTAGATCAGGGGGGTCACAAATGTGATAGGTTTTTGAAGGATTTAATGAATTTAAATTAGATGCTGCAGCTGTCATGAAATATATTTCCAAATTAGGATTAAATACAAAGAGATTATTCTAATCTATTCCTCTGGTAATGAAGCTATCTATTCAGTTTAAGATACACACTTACGGTGCTGTCTAAAACTAAAAACTTCATTTACCAAGGAGAAAACAGAACTAAATCTCTAAAGATCAAAATCCGTGTTTCGGAAAAACTAAGACAATCATATCTAACAGCTTCCGCAGCGGCTTATGTCATCAGTACCTATGTTAGGATCACTTCAGCATAAAGTAGCCTTTTACTTTCCTTGAATCTTTGTAGATACAAAGTCTATATTCCAAGAAGCAGAAGAACTACTACTAAATAGTGACTTAACCCCTAACACCCTGAGTCCATACTCAATATTCAAATACCACCTACACTCGCCACAGCAGAAATACTTCCGTCCTTGGTGTTACCAGACTTAGGATTCCACATTAGTTTCTATACTAGAATAGTTTTTCGATCTCTGATAAGTTAATCCCGTAGGTTCTTCTAAAAAAGACCTAAGTTAAGCACTAAAGATATTGCCTTTAATCTTGATCTCATCCTTTATCTCTTAGAAATGTCCTTAGAAGTTCTGTGTTTGTCATCTCTAACTTGTTAAAGCTGAAGTCTCTGACAACGCCTTCGAAGGTTCCAGACAAGGATGTAAGACAGACATCTTCCACCACCTCGTTATATGGCACTATATCTTTGGAATCTAGTTCGATCTGGAACTCATAGATGTGTTCCCGAATAGGCATACCCTTAGACATCTCGGTACCGACGAGTATCTTGATAGAAAAAAGATGAGTCTATAAACCTCACCTCTTTGACATCTAATGCAAGTAAGACTTTATTTCAGAAGACCCGGCATATCTCTGACTTGCTTCAAAAGAGTTGTCCACAAGTCTGCTATAATATAGCACTTACACATCTCCTTAGACTCTCGCTAGTCGTTATATGCCCTAGTTAGTGCCCTAGTGATATCTGGACCTGTTAGGTCTGATATAGGGATATTAAGATTGGAAGCCAATGTACGTTTACTACCCTATGCATAAGCTAAAGAAAGCGCTTCCGCTCTACGTAGTTAGAGACCAGATAACTAGTTCTCTTATGGGATAGCGGATAGGGGAACTATATGGTTGAATGAAAAAAAAAATACAGAAAAACTTATTTTATGGATTTTTAAAACAAGCTAATTATATCCAAATGTCAGTTCTACCCTCACAGTGAATATACCTCTATGGATTAATTTAACCATGTATGTAAGATCTCAGAATCGGCTACACCTGTCTGAGGGGGCAGTATGCAGGTCTTCCGCTTACACGGGTCTTTCCCTTGACCATATCCAAATCTGCCAACTAAGGGCTTTGATGAACTATGGTTATCTTTTGGCCAGTACCACGTGATCATGCACCATTGTCTTCGCAATGAATACCTCAAGTGTACTTCGGATGCTTAACCATGAGCCTAGGCAATTACGGAACGGAAGTTCAAATGGCTCCCACGAGGGTGAGTAAAGCCTGAACGCTTGGCACCGTAATCGCCATATCCTGAGGGAGTCACTAAGTTGCTTGGCATAAAAAAACACAGCTCTCACCCGAGGGGGTTGTTGAGTTATGCTCTTCTACCCGAGCACGAAGTGATTGGCCGTGGAGGCCAGGGGATCTCTAAAAGTCCTCTCATGCATCCCTGTAGACACACGAATTTCGTCGGACCCGAACCCGACTCACGTGTGCCAACGCGGATGCAAACCCGACACACGGACCCAACTCGCGTGCACCGACATGGATTCAAACCCGACTCGCGCGCGCCGATGCGGACCCGGACCCCATGCGCCAAGGGGGGGGGGGGGCGGCCCCTACTAGGGTCCGAACCCCATGGGGGCCGGTCCCTACTAGGACCCAAGCCACATGGGGCCGGCCCTAGTAGGACCCGAACCCCATGGGGGGCCGGCCGGCCCTGCAAGGAAAGGGGAGAAAAAGAAAGAAAAGAAAAAGGAAAGAAAAGAAAGGAAAGAAAAGAAAAGGAAAGAAAAGAAAAGGAAAGAAAAGAAAGAAAAGGAAAGAATACCGCCATGCGCGGGGGGAGGTAGCGTATGACGTCTGCACACACGCGGATCTGCGCCGATCCCTCGATCCGACGCACAAGACGAAGCGCCCGATCGCCATCGATTTCGTGCGCAAAATCCAGCCATAATTGCACCCGCCAGAAAAGGAAAACAATTAAATGTTATTCCCTTCATCAATGGATGAATAAAATCCGGGTAATTATGAGAGAGATACAAAAGGGATTTAAAATTAAAAAGTTTCCATATCTCTCTCCCCACCTCTTTGCCTATAAATAGAGGGGGTGGGGGAAGGAAAAAATGGTCGAGAAATTGAAGACGAAGCGCCAGAGCTCTGCAGAAGAGAGCACGCTTCTTCATCGACCCAAGGCTTCACGAGGCACAGTCAAGCCTGTCCCGAGGGATCGGCTTACTGAAAGTCCTCATCAACGTGAAGACCCTTGCGCACGACGATCACCCCTTCGACTCCGTTCACGAAGAAGAAAGCTCGGAGAAGAAGAACCCTTCGACTCCGAGGACGCCAGAAGCAAAGGCCGGAGAAGAAGAGGAGCGGCACTACCCCGTCGTCTCCAACAAGCTTCGACTCCGATCAAGCCCAAAAGCCCGGAGAAGAAGAGGAGCGGCACTACCCCGTCGTCTCCAACAAGCTTCGACTCCGATCAAGCCCAAAAGCCCGGAGAAGAAGAGGAGCGGCACTACCCCGTCGTCTCCAACAAGCTTCGACTCCGATCAAGCCCAAAAGCCCGGAGAAGAAGAGGAGCGGCACTACCCCGTCGTCTCCAACAAGCCCTCGATCCCGATCAAGCCCCAAAGCCCGGAGGAGAGAAGCGAAGCGTCATCACCCCGTCGTCTTCGACTAACGCCTGCGCCATCCACGAAGAAGAAAGCCTGGAGCAGATCATCTGAAGCGTCGCCACCCCCGTCGTCTTCATCAACAAAAGCCGACGCTACAACCGTCGCACGGAGATCGGTGCTACCCCCACCATCTTCGAAAGCATTCTTCGACCCCGATCACGCCAAAGAAGCCCGGAGAAGAAGAGAAGTCCCGTTGACACGCAAACCGTCGAAGCACCGGAGAAGTAGCCCACGTCGTTCGAAGAAGAAGATCGAGTAAACGCCAAAGCTAAAGCAACGCAAGAAGCCAAAGCAAAGCCCCAGTAAAGCCCGCGCCAAAGCAAAGCAAGAGCCAAAGCCAAGCGACTACGCCGGCCACGAGCAAAAGCACCGCACGTTCTAGCCGATACGACGCGAAGTCCGGAAGAACGAAAGCATCGCAAGTCTCTCCCAGCTACGTCCAAGTGCAAGCGCCGAAGCAAAGCAAAAGCCAGAGCCACTCCGGAGCCAAGCCAAAGCCAAAAAGCCAAAGCCAAAGCCAACGCCAAAAGCTCGATCGATGCCGCGAACCGACGATCAAGGACACCGAGGTCAAGCAAGGAACGAGGAAGACGCGAAGACCGAGGAACGAAGCCGAAAACCCCCTAGCCGAGAAAGCGCGAAGCACGGAAGGGACAAAGCAACGGTGGACATTCCTTAGCCTCTCCAAAACCCTCTCCCTGTAAAACCCCTGTCCTGGGCAGCCCCTTCAGCGCTCTCGCACGAACACCACGTGGAGACGCGGATCAAAGGGATCCCCCAGAAGATCTTTCCCACAATCCCCTGATCAAAACTCGCCGCAACCCGGACTCGCTACACCCGAGCAACCCGGGTCCCGGCCACAATTGTAATCTCGTTTTGTGCAATAAAGCCGACCCGTACCTTTTTTTGCGCATACAGATTTCTGGCACGCCCAGGGGGACCTCTTCTCCTTTCATCCGTACGGTTGAAGAAGCTGCTTGAAGTTTGCAATGACCGGAACGAACAACGATGCGTTTGCTCCAAGCCTCTCACCAATCGCCGAGTCTCCTCTACTCCGCCACGGTGATCCAGTAAATCCGGAGGGTGATGCTCCTCCAATGGTGCGCGTCTACACTCGGCGTACACGGACTCTTGCGGACATCTTCGTGCCAGAAGCTACTACCGAAGATGCTCGCCAAAGCACCGACGAGGCCCTGGTGCATGAAGAAACGAGCCTCGATCCTGGAGCCCATGTCCAGAAGTTTGGGGAGGACCAGCCCCAACCCCGAACCAGTTCGGGTTCTCCAGCAGACGTTGCACCTCCTCTGCAGGGGGCAAACATCAATCATCAGCTAGAAGCAAGTCGGCGTAACTACGTCTCAGATGATGACGGCGAGGATGCGAACATGCAACACCGAGGCGTTCTCCGTCACCACCCTCCGACCGCTCTTCAGCTCCAAGTCATGCAGATGAACGAGCACATGGCGCAGATTACTCGGCTAATGGAGGAGAAGGATCGTCACATCAACGCTCTGCTCCAGAAGCTAAGCGCAAAGGACGCTACAGCAGTTAGCCAACCCGTCGCTTCTCCGGTAGCCGCTCCAGTTCCGTCTTCAACTCCCGCTCCTGCAGAAGTCGCTCCGACGATTCAAGCAGTTACTCCAGCGCTCTCCTCGGCTCCCGTCCCAGTGGAAGTCGTCTCCCCTACGCCAGCCTCGGTGGCCACTCAACCTCCGGCAACAGCGGCTGCGATGAGTGCTCAGCAAGTCCAAGCGTTGATAGCCGACATGATGCGCTCCCACGGCAGTAGCCTTCCTCCGATCACGGCGGCATACTCGAAGCCCTACACTACGAGGATCCAGCAGCTACGCTTCCCAGTCGGATTCCAGCCGCCAAAGTTTCAGCACTTCGATGGAAAGGGAAACCCGAGACAGCACGTCGCCCACTTCATCGAGACCTGCAATAATGCCGGCACATATGGCGACGAGATGGTGAAGCAATTCGTTCGCACCCTCAAAGGCAACGCGTTCGACTGGTACGTTGATCTTCCTGCAGGGACCATCGACAGCTGGGACCAGATGGAAAGGGAGTTCCTCAATCGCTTCTACAGCACCAGACGTACAGTCAGTATGACCGAACTCACCGCCGTCAAGCAAAGGAAAGATGAGCCAGTGATCGACTACATCGACAGGTGGAGGAACCTCGCGCTGAATTCACGAGACCGCTTGTCTGAAGACTCGGCCATCGAGATGTGCACCCAAGGCATGCACTGGGGTCTGCTCTACATCCTCAAAGGTATCAAGCCTCGGTCTTTCGAAGAACTCGCAACTCGGGCTCATGACATGGAACTCAGCCTAGCAAACCGCGGGGACTTGAAGAACAAGGACTTCTTGAAGATAGAGAAGAAGGACAAGCCACCGGCAACGAAACTGAAACAAGTCAATGTTGCTGACGTCGCTTCAACCTCCAAGCCGCTCAAGATCGGTGGCAAGCCAGATCAGAAGAAGGGAGTCGCCATACCACCGCCTCCGCCGCTAAGACAAAGGATGACTCTCGAGGAGCTCGAAGCCAAGGAGTACCCTTTCCCAGACTCGGAAGTCTCCTCCATGTTCGACCAGCTGCTGCAAGAGAAGATGATAGAGCTCCCTCCTTCAAAGAGGCCCGAGCAGATGCATCGTGTCGACGACCCTCTCTTCTGCAAATACCACCGGGTGGTGAGTCATCCCATCGAAAGATGCTTCGTCTTCAAGGAAAGAATCATGGCGCTCGCTAAACAAGGGAAGATAGAGATCGACTCTGGAGAAGTTGCTACGGCCAACATGACGTCCATCACCTTCGGCTCCTTTTCGCCGGTGCTTGTTGCTGCTAGGCGAAGCATGCCCAAATTGCGCATCAACCGTCAAGCTCCAATCGCTAAGTCAACTTCTCAGCCGAAAGTTTCGAAGCGACGTCAACGTACTCCTGCGCTCACCGAAGAGGAAACACCGCTGCCCTGGGGGCAATCATCGCTCACGCCAGCACCTTTTCCAGGCAATACTGCATCCCAACGAACGCTCCAAAGGAGATACGAGCAAGGAGACCCAGAAGTCGGCCTGCTGGGCCAGCCGTCAGGGAAGTTTGACTATTACGTCCTCTACTCAAGGCCTTCATCCGTTCCAATCGAAGAAATCAAGCCCACCGGCTGGGGATCGGGAGAAGAGCCAGTGGAACCTCGAGAAGAGCAAGTCCCTTCCAGCCAAGCTATGTCCCAACGCGCTCTTAGAGAAAGATACGAGCAGGGAGACCCCGAAGTCGGTCTGCTGGGCCAGCCATCAGGGAAGTTTGACTATTACGTCCTCCACTCAAGGCCTCCATCCGTTCCAATCGAAGAAATCAAGCCCACCGGCTGGGGATCGGAAGATGAGCAAGTAGAGCCTCCGGAAGAACAAGTGTCATCAAAGAAGCCAGTTGCTGCTGACGACCATCATCCTAGCGAAGGGGAATCCACCGACGAAGAAGCATGGGTCATGCTACCGCGGCGGCGAAAGCCTTGGCAAGAAAAGAAGCTCAAGCAAGACCGTGTGATGAGGGGATTCACCAAGCGAAAGACCTACAAGAAGAAAAGCAAGACTCCAGGAAGGAAGGCGTTCAAAGTACCGCCAGCGAGCCGAGACGATATCCTTCAGCAGAGTCTTCCAGAGCCGACAACTTTGCAAGAGTTCTTCCCGGATCACTTCCTCCCGGTGGACCAACACGTCAAGGTGTCTTGTTGCATGGTCGAAGTCCATGAAGTGTCGGAAAGAAAGAACGAAGGCGAAACTTCTGAAGAAGGCGACTCCACCGATGAGGGGGACGACTCCAACGATGGGGGCACCGCCGCTCACGACGAAGCAATCTTGCACATGCCGCTCGTAGAGGCTTTGCATCTTCCGAAGAAGGCTCGCCTGGCAATGGCGGCGGCCTTGGCCGATCCAGATAGCTACAAGAGAAAAAGGAAGGATGACCAGAAGGGCAAAGCTGTAGCCTCGTGTGATGCAACGATAACCTTTTCAGACGAGGACCTGCAACTCGGGACGCGATTGCACAACCGGCCTCTTTACGTTTCGGGATACATCAAGGAGAAGCCAGTGAACCGAATCTTATTGGACTGTGGCTCCGCTGTCAACATCATGCCCATCCAGACGATGCGGCAACTCGGCATTACCGACGACCAGCTCTCACCAAGTCAGTTGGTCATTCAAGGCTTCAACCAAGGCGGACAGTCCACCGTTGGAATCATTCGTCTGAAGCTTTCCATCGGCCCACTAGATACGACGGTCCTCTTCCACATCATCGACTGTCGGACATCATATCGTCTCCTGCTAGGAAGACCATGGCTGCACGAGAACGGCATCATAGTATCCACCTGGCATCAATGCCTCAAGTACTACGAAGAAGGCGTGGAGAGGTGCATAGTTGCGGACGACAAGCCATTCAACGAGGCCGAGGCACACCTGGCCGACGCTAAATTCTACCAAGCAAAGGGCCTGGTCGCGGAAGTTCTGCCGGCTAAAACCCCTCGAGCTCAAAAGATTGAAGAAGTAAATAAGGAAAAGACTCCTCTTCCCGGGAATCCAGTGCCATCTTCGGACGAGGCGAGACCCAAGGTCCAAGGAACGCCGAAACCTGGACAAAGGATGCGCATCAGCTTCGAGCCAAGAGCAATGCAACATACCCCGTTGCCAATCCAAACGGCGCCTATCTTGCGTCTCGCGCCTCAGTGGCTCCGCAAATCCGAGCGATCGCCTTCTACTCCGACAAGGAAGCTGGCCCCAACGTTATCTCAGGCCAATGTCATCACTCTGCAAGAAATGACGGTGCCACTACCTAGTCTGGCAGAAGCTCCGAACCCAAGCAGACCCGTCGAATCGGCAGACCTCGAGCCACTCGGATTCAAACCGGAAGGGAGTTGGGGGCAAAATGCTGCCAAATTGCTGTTTAGAGCTGGCTATAACGAGGAAAGCGCCATGGGCACACTCCCACCAGCAGCAACTCCGCATGGGATGACAAGAACTCAAGCTCGGCTATTTCAAAACGGAGAGCAAATTCCCCCGAACCGCCGAGGCATCGGCTCCAGTCAAGCTCCATTGGTCATCAGAACCACAGCAAAGAAGACCTTCACCTCGAACTACGTCGAGGCGAGGATGGTAGATGAAGCAGCTGAAGGATCGACAGTCTCCGATGCACTCTCCACCTACCTCAGCCATCCAGACAGCAGGAGAAGACGACGACGGGCTCGATGCCAAGCCTTGTTCCGGAAGCAAACCAGAGGTGGTAAAGACTGGTCGAATCGAAAACGCACATCCGTGTTCGAGAGGCTCGGGCCAGTCAAACATTCAAAGAAGAAGTCAGTGTTCGATCGCCTGGAAATGCCTATCGAGGACTTCGTCTCAACACCCACCCACCCACCCATGGCTGCCGTCCATCATATCTCCATTACGGGCCCCGACAACGGTGAAACTTCTACGTCGGACGACGAGTTGCCCGACGCCCCGCCAGTCCTCGAAGAAGGGGGGCAGTCCACCGTTGATGACTTGAAGGAAATCAACTTGGGCACGGAGACGGAGCCTCGGCCTACATTCGTCAGCACGCTCTTAACCCCGGAGGAAGAAGCTGCATACATCAAACTGCTTAAAGAATACAGAGACGTCTTCGCATGGTCCTACAAGGAGATGCCGGGCCTCGATCCAAAAATCGCAGTGCACCAGCTCAGCGTCAAACACGGAGCCAGCACTATCAAGCAAGGACAAAGACGCTACCGGCCAGAACTGATACCCCAAATAGAAGGCGAAGTCAACAAATTGATCGAAGCCGGCTTCATTCGAGAGGTCAAGTACCCGACATGGATCTCTAGCGTCGTCCCCGTCAAAAAGAAGAACGGCCAAATCCGAGTGTGCGTGGACTTCAGAGATTTGAACAACGCATGTCCAAAGGATGACTTCCCCTTGCCAATCACGGAACTAATGGTCGATGCGACGACAGGTCACGAGGTGCTCACTTTCATGGACGGATCATCGGGCTACAATCAGATTCGGATGGCACCCAAGGATGAGGAGCTCACGACGTTCCGCACACCAAAAGGAATCTACTGCTATAAGGTAATGCCGTTCGGCTTGAAGAACGCGGGAGCCACCTACCAGCGAGCTATGCAGAAAATCTTCGACGACATTCTTCATCAAAACGTGGAGTGTTATGTCGACGACCTCGTGGTGAAATCTAAGAAGAGGTCGGCACATCTACAAGATCTTGAGCTAATCTTCAAACGACTTCGAAGGTACCAACTCCGCATGAATCCGCTCAAGTGCGCGTTCGGAGTCTCCTCGGGCAAATTCCTCGGCTTCGTCGTCCGACATCGTGGCATTGAGATAGATCAATCCAAAATTGATGCTATCGTCAATATGCCCGCACCAAATACAGTGCGAGACCTCAGAGGCCTCCAAGGGCACTTGGCGTATATCCGAAGATTCATCGCCAACTTGGCTGGAAAGTGCCACCCTTTTAGCCGCCTCATGAAGAAAGGAGCGCCGTTCACATGGGATGAAGCGTGCCAAGAAGCACTCCAAAACATCAAAGCATATCTACTGAAGCCGCCAGTCCTATCAGCACCGGTTCAAGGGAGGCCGCTCATCCTCTACATCGCCGCCCAAGAGCAGTCCTTGGGGGCACTCCTAGCCCAGAACAATGAACTTGGCGTGGAGACAGCTTGCTACTACTTAAGTCGCACTCTCATCGGCGCAGAGCTGAATTACTCCCCAATCGAGAAGGTCTGCTTAGCGCTCATCTTCGCCACGAAGAAGCTGCGACACTACATGCTCGCTCACACCATCAGACTCGTCTCGAAGGCTGACCCACTCAAATACATCATGTCGAGACCAGTCCTTTCCGGACGTCTAGCCAAGTGGGCCCTGTTGCTACTTGAATTCGACATCACCTTCGTGCCACAGAAAGCGGTTAAAGGGCAGGCCCTCGCGGACTTCCTCGCAGAATACCCTCTCCCGGCAGAATGGGAGTTATCGGAAGATCTCCCAGATGAAGAAGTGTTCTCCGTCGACATCGCCCCGCCTTGGAAAATGTTCTTCGACGGCGCAGCTAGGCAGGACATAGCAAGAGCCGGAGTCATCTTTGTCACTCCGGACAACGAAATACTCCCCTTCTCATTCCTGCTCTCGGAAGCATGTTCCAACAACGTGGCAGAATATCAAGCCCTACTCATTGGTCTCGAACTGGCCGACGAAATGAACCTTCAAGGACTAGAGATCTTTGGCGACTCTCAACTCGTGATCCAGCAAGTCCTGGGGGCATACGAAGTCAATAAAGAAGACCTGGTACCGTTGCATGCGCGAGCCGTAAAGCTCCTCGAAAAACTCAAGGCTGTTTCCATCCAACACGTTTCCAGAAACCTCAACCAGCAGGCTGACGCACTCGCAAATCTGGCGGCTACACTCCCGTTCCCAGATGAGCGTTCACTCGTCATCCCCGTCTGCAGGAGATTCGTGGTCATCGAAAAAGAGGGTCCGCCCGAGGTACCAGTTCAAACCAACGCGGTGCATGTCCTCGAGATTAAAGAACAAGACTGGAGGCAACCGTTGGTGGAGTACCTTGTTCATGGTAAACTCCCCGAAGATCCGAAGCGCAAAAGTGACATCCGTCGACGATCTCTAAGGTTTTACCACTTCAACGGCGAACTGTACCGACGAAGCTATGACGGCACACTCCTGAGGTGCCTCGCAAAAGAGGAAGCGGAAGCCGCGCTCGAAGAAGTACACGCTGGAATCTGTGGATCACACCAGTCCGGTCCGAAGCTTCACTTCCGCGTCAGAAGGATGGGATACTACTGGCCTACCATGATCAAAGACAGCTTGGAGTACGCGAGAAGATGTCAAGCTTGCCAAATGCACGGGGACTACATTCGTCAACCTCCGGAGCCTTTACACCCAACAATCGCGTCTTGGCCCTTCGACGGATGGGGTCTTGACATCGTCGGTCCTCTGCCCAAATCATCCAAGCAACATCTCTACATCTTGGCGGCAACGGACTACTTCTCCAAGTGGGCTGAAGCGATACCGTTGAGGGAAGTTACAAAGTACTCCGTCATCAGCTTTATCCAGAACGACATCATCTTCCGCTATGGAGTCCCCCGCTACATCGTAACAGATAACGGGAAGCAGTTCAAGAATGCTGCCGTCAGCCAGTTCTGCGCATTGTACAACATTAAGCAGAATTGTTCGACAATGTACAACGCTCCAGCCAACGGTCTAGCAGAAGCCTTCAACAAAACTCTGTGCAAGCTGCTGGAGAAAACCGTCTCGAAGACAAAGAAAGATTGGCACGAACGCATGGGCGAAGCACTATGGGCTTACCGAACATCCTTCCGCACGCCGACACAAGCAACGCCGTATTCCCTCGTCTATGGCGTGGAAGCCGTTCTTCCGCTCGAACTCCAGATCCCGTCACTCAGGATAGCAGTCCAGGAAGGCCTCACCAGCGATGACAACGCCCAGCTCCGCCTAGCAGAATTGGAAGCACTGGATGAAAGACGCCTCGAAGCTCAACAGCGTCTGGAGTGTTATCAGGCCAGGCTCTCTCGCGCCTTCAACAAGAAGATTCGTCCTCGATCATTCCAGATAGGGGAACTGGTGCTGGCGGTCAAACGCCCCATCATTCTCTCGCATCGAGGAGGGAAGAAATTTGATGCCAAATGGGATGGCCCGCATTCCGTCAAGGAAGTCTACTCCAACGGTGCTTATCTCCTCGCCACGCCAGAAGGGCTGACACTCGGCCCTATCAACGGCAAGTACCTCAAAAGGTACTATGCCTAAAGCAAGGCCATACTCCTTGTCCAAAAAAAAAAAAAAAAAAAAAAAAAAAAAAAAAAAAAATGAACTACGTGCGACTTGATCCCCCTTAGGGGGGTACGTAGGCAGCCTGAGAAGTTACTTCAGGTTCAGTCCGACCAAAAAGACAACAAAGTTCCATGGAAAGGGTGTGGCAAAATGAGGCGATATTATTAATAAAGCAAAGACAGTACACTGCATAAGTCCCGAAAAGGAAGCCACAATGGAACAAGGAATAACTAAAAGAAGGTGTCCAGAGCTTGAAGACGACGCAACAGCTCCTCCCTAGTTGCCTCCACTCTCTGAAGCTCCACGGGACGAGCGACCAGAAGCTCGCGACGGGTTGCCAAGTCCGACTGTTGCCTCAAATGACTCGCCTTCAAAGTGCTCTCCGCAGCCTCAGCCCGCTCCAAACGGGACTCCGCCTTCCGAAGTGAGGCGCGCGCAGATTCCACCTTCCTCTGGGCCTTCGATAGGCTGGACGTAGCCTCCGCAAGTTGATGCCCGGACTGACTTAGACTCGCCTCAGCGGCCTCCAGCTCAGAAGGGGAGCTCCCCTCCAGCAAAGCCCGCCGGGATCGATAAGCCTCGCTCTCGGTCACAAGCTGGTCCATTTGAGCGACGAAAAGAGAGCTGTCAACTTTGAACTCCGCCAGGCTCGCGCAAAACTCCGCACCATCTGCCGACCACCAGTCCTGGAGGGCGCCAAGACCGGCAGTTTGGAAAGGCTCCAACGTCGACTTGATGTACTGCCGGCAGCTCGAAAGAAGGAACTCTGAGACCCTGCTCCTCGGCCTTAAAACTGGACGAGGCGCCTCGGAGTAAGTGGGCAAGACCCTCCCTGCCGCTGCAACTGCCGCAGGAGCCGCCCGCGCCAACAAGGGTGGTGGAACCGGAGAAACCTCCGCTGCCGCTGCGGCCGCAACAGGAGCCGCCTGCGCCAACAAGGGTGGCGGAACTGGAGAAACCGCCGCTACCGCTGCAACAACCGTCTCCACCAAAGGACACGAGGGCACAGTCATCGGGGAACGCCGCTTGTCGATGCTCGAGACTTCAGCCTCCTCGCCAAAAGACAAGGCGTCGACATCGATGTCGTCCAGGTTAATGTCGCCCCTAGGGAAGTTCTCCCCGCAAAGTCCGAGGAGATCTAGATCATCCGGAGGGATATCTAGCCCGCAGGGTTCGGGCACTTCCTGTGCGGCACCGGTGGACGAATGCCCAAGAGGCACCTTTGAAGAGCTCGCTCCACGCTCTACCACTATAACAGAATCTGGTCAAAAGAAAGAAACGGTGCTCAGCGTGATAAAGCTTCCTGAACGTAGAGGACAAATAAAATGAAGAGAGTTCCATACCTGTGTGGTCGGACGAAGCGGTCCGGGACGGAGGAATCACTTCATCTTTCAGAAGTCCAGGCTCCTCGGCATCCTCCGTCAGACAAGGGACTCTCGGGACCATCCCGCGAGGAATGCACATTTTTCTTCTCTTGGGAGGGGCACCCTCAACTTCGGCCTTCGGGAAACAGAATACCCCAGGGGCACTAGTAAGCTCGACATCCAGCACCGGAACGGAAGAAGGGACACAACGAGCGCTGGAAAGACGACTACCGCTCCTCTGCGCCCGCCGAAGTCCCAGTTGGAGGCGGCGGTCCTCTACTCCCGCAGAATGATCAAAGCAGAAATTCCTGAACCCGCTACTCACCAAGACGTCGACTGGAAAACTCGCAAGTAAAGGGGAAACTCGCCCTTTAACCCACTGGCAGTATTCCGGGGTGGCGGCGTCCCGAAGCCCGGATTTGGCCCCAGGGAAGAAACTACTGCCAGTAAAGCGAGCGTAGAGGGAAGCCCACAGACGGTAACCCTCCTGCGGACTGAAACGCCCCTGCAACTGCTGAGGCGTGCCAGGGACTTCCTGTCGAAAACCCTGCTGACGGGCAAAGCGATGGGGGGAGTACCGCTCCACCTCCACCACATCTCCTTTGCGCCAGACTAAGTAGCCAGGGCGGCAGCTGACCATATTCCAGTAAAGACTATCCGGGAGCCCGTCGTTGTCATACACGGTCGACCTCTCCAAAGGCAGCACCGAATGCTCCGACAGAAATTCAAAATCGACGCTCCCCATCCTCCTCAAAAGGGTACGAGCACACTCTTTCGGACGCTCCCAACTGATAAAGGCGTTCAAAATCCCTCCTACCCCTGGGAGGAAAGGTAACTCGGCTGGATGCCCGCGCCTGGCAAAGATCCCCTTCGGGAAATGCAGAGCTATCCAGCCGTACAAATAATGCAAGGGTCCGAAAGCAGCCGACCGGCCGAGCTCCTCCTTGGCCTTATCTGAGCCAGACAAGTCCCAGTAAGTCCCGCTGAGAGCCCGATACAAGGCGCATAGTATGGCTGGGGCTAGATTGAAGAGCTCGCCCCTCTCCATCCTGGAAGCAGCAAGGAAGGTCCCCGGACGAATGGCCTCCCCAGAACACGGAAGCACGAACCGGCAAAGAAAGATGACCAGCCCGGCGGCTCGGTAAACCGATCGCCACTCCTCGCTGTCCCGTTTCAGGCCAAGGAGTTCCCAGGGGCACTGCTTCCCCTCCATTGAGTGCTTCTCTCGAGCCAAGGAATCGATAGGCCTCACAAAGGAGCGAAGCGGAGGTCTCTGCATCTGAGCGATCTTCCACATCGGGTGAGCTGAGGGCGCTGGAGCTCTATACTCGCCTCTGAACCAAAAATCGACCCAAGAAGAAGGACGCACTCGATCTGATTGGTCCCTCGCCGCAATGATAGCATATGCCTTGAACAGAAGGAGGCAAGAACTCGGAGCGTAGCTGCTGTCCAGCAGATCCTTCAAGGCAGGCACCTCCTCTTGGTAGTAGTTCCGTACCTCGGGGCACCCCGAAACGATATGGACATCACGAAGCGAGATGCCTATCTCCCCCGCCCCAGTAAGGAAGGTGTTAGTCTCCGGACACCAAAGCTCACAAAGCGCACGGTACATCCCCTCAGGACGACTGTACTCCCGACGAGCCGGCGCCAGAAATTTGGCCAATAAGTTCATCTCAGGTTCCGCGCCAAAGACCTCGTAGAGCTCGTCCATCCACTCGCGAAAGCCGCAAAGGTACTGGACGTCGCCCCGAGGCCAAGAATCGGGGCCCCATCGGGTCAGCCTAGCACATATCTTCGAGGCAACAACTGGCGTAGGCACGAACTCTTCACCGCAATGATGGAACGGAAGACTCAAACTCGGCCGCAGAAGCTTCATGGAGATCCCTTCGTCAGTATGGATCTTCTCGCTTAATTTCAGCATCCCGCAAGTCGCATCCGCGACTCCATCTTCCGTGATGCGCTCGTGCACAAAGACACGGAGCAACGACAGAAGGTTTTCCCGCCTTGAGCTGCGGTGACGGCGCACACGAGTGAAAGGAAAGCAAAGGCATCTCCTCCCGTCGAAGAAATCCTCATCTATCCAGCCCGAGGAAGTCAAACTCTCGAAGACGCGGGCCCTGGAGGACCATGAAAGGAGGCAAGTCAAGACAAGCGCACAAAAAAAAAAAAAAAAAAAAAAAAAAAAAAAAAAGGGCCTGCACCCCTGTCAAGAGGATTGCCCGATTCAAGATTACTCTCCAGCCAGCCCACACCCGTGTCGTGACCCGTGCGCCACGAGCCGACACTGGTATCATCGGCGCCTTCGAAGTTCAAAAAAAAAAAAAAAAAAAAAAAAAAAAAAAAAAAAAAAACGAGAAATCAACAAGTGGGGGGGCCCACGGGCCCCTCGCCCCCTTCCAATTGGAGAGCAACAACAAAGAAGGAAAGGGGGGGACCCGCACCCCCCTCCTTCTCCTTCTTCTTCGCCTGCAGCCCGACCAAACCGCCACGCCCGCCGGACCCGGCCCCCGAGCCCGACCCACTCGGTCCCGCAGCCGCCGGACCCGGCCCCCGCGCCCGATCCGCTTGCGCCCGCCACCCTGCACGCCGGCCCCCGCGCCCGATCCGCTCGCGCCCGCCACCCTGCACGCCGGCCGCCGCGCGCGCCGCGCGCCGTCGCCGCCTCCCGCGCGCCACCGCACGCTGCGACCCCGCGCGCCGCCGGCCCCGCCGCGCCCCGCGCCGGTGCTGCTGCCGCTGCTGCCCGTGCAGCCCGGAACCGAACCGAAGAAGAAGAAGAAGAAAGAAAAAAAAAAAGAAAAGAAAAGAAGAAAAAAAAAAAAAGAAAAAAAAAAGAAAAAGGAAAAGAAAAGAAAAGAAAAAGAAAAAGAAAAGAAGAAGAAGAAGAAGGAGGAGGAAGAGAGAGGCGGCGAAGGCGACCCGCACCTCAGCCGCGCTCCTCCATCCTCCCCGCCTCGAGCCTCGTCGCATCGTCGCTTCGAACCCGCCTTCGCAACGACCGCGAAATCGCGCACCATCGCCGCCGACGAAAGAAGCGACACCGGGAAGACGGAGCGAGTCGCGTGCAACCCCAGGCAGCTCTCTTCCGACTACGGTCTTCAGAAGCCGGCAGAACCGTCGCGCAAAAGCACAAGGCCGACGAAAAAGGCGACACCGGGAAGACGGAGCAAGTCTCGTGCAACCCCAGGCAGCTCTCTTCAGATCTTCAGAAGCCGGCGGAACCTTCGCAGAGAAACGCAATGACGGAAGAAGGGGGTAGGGGTCCTTAAATAGACCTCCAACCCCGCCCACAAAAGGAATCAAGGACAAACGCTCTACGATTCCTACGTGTCCAAACCCGACACGCTCTCACCGACGCACTCGTCCTTGAGGGGGCATTTGTAGACACACGAATTTCGTCGGACCCGAACCCGACTCACGTGTGCCAACGCGGATGCAAACCCGACACACGGACCCAACTCGCGCGCACCGACATGGATTCAAACCCGACTCGCGCGCGCCGATGCGGACCCGGACCCCATGCGCCAAGGGGGGGGGGGGGGCGGCCCCTACTAGGGTCCGAACCCCATGGGGGCCGGTCCCTACTAGGACCCAAGCCACATGGGGCCGGCCCTAGTAGGACCCGAACCCCATGGGGGGCCGGCCGGCCCTGCAAGGAAAGGGGAGAAAAAGAAAGAAAAGAAAAAGGAAAGAAAAGAAAGGAAAGAAAAGAAAAGGAAAGAAAAGAAAAGGAAAGAAAAGAAAGAAAAGGAAAGAATACCGCCATGCGCGGGGGGAGGTAGCGTATGACGTCTGCACACACGCGGATCTGCGCCGATCCCTCGATCCGACGCACAAGACGAAGCGCCCGATCGCCATCGATTTCGTGCGCAAAATCCAGCCATAATTGCACCCGCCAGAAAAGGAAAACAATTAAATGTTATTCCCTTCATCAATGGATGAATAAAATCCGGGTAATTATGAGAGAGATACAAAAGGGATTTAAAATTAAAAAGTTTCCATATCTCTCTCCCCACCTCTTTGCCTATAAATAGAGGGGGTGGGGGAAGGAAAAAATGGTCGAGAAATTGAAGACGAAGCGCCAGAGCTCTGCAGAAGAGAGCACGCTTCTTCATCGACCCAAGGCTTCACGAGGCACAGTCAAGCCTGTCCCGAGGGATCGGCTTACTGAAAGTCCTCATCAACGTGAAGACCCTTGCGCACGACGATCACCCCTTCGACTCCGTTCACGAAGAAGAAAGCTCGGAGAAGAAGAACCCTTCGACTCCGAGGACGCCAGAAGAAAAGGCCGGAGAAGAAGAGGAGCGGCACTACCCCGTCGTCTCCAACAAGCTTCGACTCCGATCAAGCCCAAAAGCCCGGAGAAGAAGAGGAGCGGCACTACCCCGTCGTCTCCAACAAGCTTCGACTCCGATCAAGCCCAAAAGCCCGGAGAAGAAGAGGAGCGGCACTACCCCGTCGTCTCCAACAAGCTTCGACTCCGATCAAGCCCAAAAGCCCGGAGAAGAAGAGGAGCGGCACTACCCCGTCGTCTCCAACAAGCTTCGACTCCGATCAAGCCCAAAAGCCCGGAGAAGAAGAGGAGCGGCACTACCCCGTCGTCTCCAACAAGCCCTCGATCCCGATCAAGCCCCAAAGCCCGGAGGAGAGAAGCGAAGCGTCATCACCCCGTCGTCTTCGACTAACGCCTGCGCCATCCACGAAGAAGAAAGCCTGGAGCAGATCATCTGAAGCGTCGCCACCCCCGTCGTCTTCATCAACAAAAGCCGACGCTACAACCGTCGCACGGAGATCGGTGCTACCCCCACCATCTTCGAAAGCATTCTTCGACCCCGATCACGCCAAAGAAGCCCGGAGAAGAAGAGAAGTCCCGTTGACACGCAAACCGTCGAAGCACCGGAGAAGTAGCCCACGTCGTTCGAAGAAGAAGATCGAGTAAACGCCAAAACTAAAGCAACGCAAGAAGCCAAAGCAAAGCCCCAGTAAAGCCCGCGCCAAAGCAAAGCAAGAGCCAAAGCCAAGCGACTACGCCGGCCACGAGCAAAAGCACCGCACGTTCTAGCCGATACGACGCGAAGTCCGGAAGAACGAAAGCATCGCAAGTCTCTCCCAGCTACGTCCAAGTGCAAGCGCCGAAGCAAAGCAAAAGCCAGAGCCACTCCGGAGCCAAGCCAAAGCCAAAAAGCCAAAGCCAAAGCCAACGCCAAAAGCTCGATCGACGCCGCGAACCGACGATCAAGGACACCGAGGTCAAGCAAGGAACGAGGAAGACGCGAAGACCGAGGAACGAAGCCGAAAACCCCCTAGCCGAGAAAGCGCGAAGCACGGAAGGGACAAAGCAACGGTGGACATTCCTTAGCCTCTCCAAAACCCTCTCCCTGTAAAACCCCTGTCCTGGGCAGCCCCTTCAGCGCTCTCGCACGAACACCACGTGGAGACGCGGATCAAAGGGATCCCCCAGAAGATCTTTCCCACAATCCCCTGATCAAAACTCGCCGCAACCCGGACTCGCTACACCCGAGCAACCCGGGTCCCGGCCACAATTGTAATCTCGTTTTGTGCAATAAAGCCGACCCGTACCTTTTTTTGCGCATACAATCCCTTATTAAATTTGAGGGTTATTTTATACAAGTATGAGTGTATACTAAGGTCACGACAACCTAAAAACTAGACCCTGGTCATACCGTGCTCCCACTAGCATTTCAAGCCTTTTGCAAAGCATTAATCAATATCGGAATATCATAGTCCCTGCCTCGAGTGGATTTCTCCACTCAAGGGTCACATTACATATCCCAAGAACATCGATGGTTTGCAAACCTAGCTATCACGCTAATGCTCTGGAGCCTAGCCTAAGGTCAGACTGGCAGGAAAGGTCTTCCATTACCATGGCGCCTCGCTTATAAATTTGACGATTGATGTCATAGTAGAATTCCAACTCATTCTAGGTTTCGATGCTGGCCAAATAGGCATACCCGACTAATCGGGTGTTGACCTAATGGTGGCATAACCAAATGTAAGAAATTTATACTATCATCAAGGGTCAATTAAATAATAGGCGTCACTAGTAGAATCCTATCCTAATAAGGTCGCTTGGACCCGAGGGGAAAGGGCATCCCTCTAACACACTGATAATTAAATTATCGCATCGGGGTTCTCTACATAAATATAAAGAACAGTAGAAAGAAACAACCACACAACTGAATCAAGGTCAGGGTCCAACCCCTGAACCTGACTAGCAAAGCGTAGGCTCTCTGTCTCCTTCGCAAGGCTCCTCGATCCGGTGCAAGCCTCTGTATACGATCTCCTGACGCTTTACTGGATCACCATCGTTCTCCAAGAGTGACACGCTGATGCAACGCCAGCCGGGTAACCCAGTACACCATGGTTTTGGATCACTGCATCCGGATCCTCACACATTGGTGCGCCAAAAGCACCACACAACTGGTTAGTCCACCAGACAAGGTTACTTAGGGTTTAGGATCGTTTTACCCTAAGTAGAAACACGGTTTAGTGCACCGATGTCTGCTCACCGATCTGTGCACCATGTTGGTTCTGTTCGCCCACAGACACTGTGCCTGGTAATAACAGCGGTGGAGATACCCACGCTCTGTCATCCCAACAGCTTATCCTGATAGGGCGACCAACCCTAATTAGAGCTGTGAACGTATTTAGGTTACATGGGACCGGTCTCTTGAGTCTCCCACTTAAGAGGATTACCATGTAGCCATGACCCTCTGTTCTGTAGTCAGAACACGTACTAAGGTACGTACCAGGATGCAATCTTATATTATCAACCATACATAGCTTAACTATTGGTTTTTACGAGCTGTAGACCTCACCAATTGTAACATCTAATTCTTTGGGATAATATTTTTTGCTTTGGTGTTTAGGGTTTGGGTGCCATCAACATTCAATCAAAAATTGTGGGTGAGGTTCTCGATCAAGATTGCACGAAAATTTTTCCCCACATTATCCAGTCGGGTTAGGTTCAAGTTAGATTTGGACCTATGAAACAATGCTAGAAACAATGTTGATAATCACTTGTATAGGGGTGGAGGATACAAATAAGTACATTATATAGTCTCTGTGAACTATGGTATAGTAAGACGTGGTATGGGTAACGAGTGTCCCTAAGGTCACGTTGCCAACACGTACGTGAGGCACCTTTGGTTGTCTCCCTCCCTTCTTTCCCCTAATATTTAGGTCCAATCTCTTCTCCTTTCTCACCGACGGCAACTCGCATCGCACCTGGGGTGCGATGTACTGGTTGGTGGTGGTTGTCATCGGGCTGGGGGTGTGATACACTGATATAAGGTGTTGTTGTCCTCCTTTACCACCTCCTACTCCCTCCTCACCAGTGGTGGCTGCTATCTGGCCTGTGGTGTGAATATTGGGGTTGGTGTGTCCTACATGCCAATCACAATATGCCTGACATTTGATTAGACTTATATTACTAAAACTCACAAACCCTTGTGCACGAGATGCATAAATTCACTAGTCCATATTATTATGGTTGAGGTGACTCGAGTATGTGGACCTTCACATTCAGAAGAGGTGGCCTATCTCGGCCATCAATATGAGATACTAAGTTAGCTTGTATTGATGTAACTAGAATACATCAAACAGAATCAAGAGAGGAAACTGTTCTTAGTGAATGTCAACCATGACCATATTGCTTCTATTGCTAGTTGACTATAACTACAATCCTAGGATGTGTTATGAACCCTAGGTTTAGTGTTCTCCACTTTGACATGCCAACAGTGCAATCTATTAAAACCTAAATCTAGGTAGATTGGATGGTTTGCGTTGAGCCCTAAGTAACACAAGTAGTCTGTAAAAATTCTATACTTTCTAAGGAGAACTAGGTGTCTTATTGTGTGATTCTAATGAATGGTGGATCACTAAAGTTAGCCAACCGTATTCATAATAAGATGGTGATTATAAAATATTGAAAAGTCAGGACTTAGGTGGGTGAACTAAACTAAGGAATCTTCTTTGAATATGCCGTTATTTGGTCATTAGTTTTAAACAATTAATTTTATTTTCTATTTTCTTTGTATTTTTCTCTTAATGGCCAAAATACCTTTCTAAAGTGAGAATAATTTAGGTTAGGTCCAAGTTAGACTTGAATTAGGTTCATGTTGGTTTTGGATGAAGCCGACATTCAATAAAAAAAAAAATCAGGTTTGTTTAAGTAATTGAAACATTCGGCAATTGGTCACTTTCATTTAAGTTAATGAAATAATATCCAAATAAATGAATATTTTAGAAATATTCTCTCAATTTACATGTAAGTTAACTACCGGCGTCGATATGTAAGGTTTGGATGATTTCAGAGGGTTGATAATACAATTTTGATTTATACGAGTTTTATCTGACCCAAGTCCAAACTCGTGACATTAATACATTGACTCGTCATCTATTAGCCGTATATATATGAGTTCAGTTCTCGAGTTGGATCGGGTCTTCCCGAGCCTCAATCTAGACCCGATCCATATTTAGTAGATTCCACAAAACTTACAACCGAACAAACTTATTTGCTCAGAATACTCGAACGCACCCAACCCAAGTTACCAACTCATCTAGGTCGAGTAGGAACAGGTTTTACCTGACCCAAGTTGCACCCCTACCTAGGCTTGTCAATTTGGCCCTTTGGAAAGGGTATCTTGCCCGACCCGGCCCTCTAATGCCTTTTAAAGCCCTACCGACCAAGGGCCTGAGGGCCAGACCGGGTCCAGTTTTCATAAGCCCTCCAAGAAGAGGGCCGGGCTAGGAAAACCTATGGCCTGACCCTACTAGGCCCTGCCCTCCATATACATAAATTATATAATATATATAATACTTATTAAGTGGCTAAACCAACGACTAAGTGGGACTAATTAGTAATTAATCGGTCACTTATTGTAACCCTATAGGAATTGGAGTTATCAAGTTTGGATATATTAATATTAGAAGTATTATATAACACTTATAATACTTTTTAAGCTGTATTATTAGTCTCAAGCATAAATAAATGAGTGAGATTTTAAATGAATGCCAAAAGCCTAAATGCATTGACATAAGAGTAGTTTAGGGATTGCAATGATTGCAGGCAATATTACGCTAGAGAATGAAGGGGTTGTTGTCCAAACTAAGAGTTCAGCTAGTGAGGAGGAGAGACCGATTGTGTTAGCTCTCGATAGTGGGAGTGGGGTCGTAGTTGGAGGTGCTAAGAAGCATCCTGGTTGGCGAAGCCAACGAGAAGGAAGTCCCAACGTAACTATTCCTACTCTTCAACGATCTCGTCGGAAGCAGGTTTTGAGGGCTCGTTTATGGCAGGATACGACGGGGCTATCTGAAGAACCGGATTCAGGGGTTTTTCAGGATCTTGCTCAGGATGGGGAGGCTCCAGATCGAGTGGAGCAGGCAGGCGTTGATCATTCTTTTGATCAGTACAAGAAATTGCCTCCTCATCTTGCCAACTGCCCCACTATCCTTACCATGCCGAATCCAGAGTTTCAGGCCCGAGCTAAAGAATCCTGGCCTAAGGGTCAGTCTGATAGGGTTACGAGGAGCAGGGGGGCCAGTTAGTGAAGTCAGAGTTCTGGTTCATTGTGCTATTGTGATAGTCTTAGGTGAGTGTTGGGTATTACCTCAAGTCCGGGGGCTACCATGTTGGTCTGCTCTCCGTGCGATGAGATAGGATTTTCTTGTTGTTGTGGCCTATTAGGTCGTGTGGTCTGCTTGCTCACTCAGAGACAAGCCGTGTCCTGTAACTGCCTTTATTTTCCAGTAATAGATTAGTTTTTTACCCTTCAAAAAAAAAAAGAAAAAGAAAAAAAAAGAGTAGTTTAGGGAGGAAAAAAAAAGATTTAACAATTTCTTAAAGGTCTAAACTGAATAAATAGATATGTCGATAATTCTTATCTTAGTGATATTAACTTGGCCCTTGATTGACTCTGGCCCTTGAAGGGCTAGGGCCTACCTCCTAAAACAAAGGGTTAAGTCCGGTTTGACCGCAATCCTGCCCTTTGACATGTCTACCCCTACCAAGTAGGGCCAATATACCTAGTTGAGAAGTACTGTTCCACCGTAAGAGTGGCATCCAATCACAGCTTCCCATTGCTCGCCGGTCAACCAGAATGACGTCGCATCAAATTTGCCTGCCGATCAGAGGGCTGAGTGAAACGGACGGATATGATGATGACAAGTCATTCTGGTTGAAAGTTCGGGCTAAAAAGTATTTTCCTACTTAGTTACGTCATCATTTGACGCAAGGAACCTCAGTACCAGGGGGCCTCCAAGTACACGGTATAACCGTTGAAAACCGCGTTGCAGAGGGAAAGATCGGAGGGTTTTTGATCGGAGCAAAGCGGCGGATCCCTCGGCGTCGATCTGCACCCGCCGCCATGAGTTTCCTCTTCGGCAAGAAGAAAACCCCCGCAGGTACTCGTCCCGATTCTCGATCCATGGCGACGATCCGATCTTCGATCTCTCTAAAGATTATCGATTGCTCCTCTCCATCGTGTGCCCATCGAATCCCGGTTCTCTCATCGATCCCCTTCGATTCCAATCGTGGATAGAACTAGATGATGATGATTTCCCTTCTTCTTCTTCTTTTTCGTGATTTTGGTGTATTTCGGTGTATTCTAGCCCTAAAAGGTGTGGTTTTGATTGGGAATCCAATGGTTGCTGTGATGATCGCAGAGCTACTGCGGGAGAACAAGAGAATGCTGGACAGATCCATCCGAGACATAGAGAGGGAGAGGCAGGGGTTGCAGACCCAGGAGAAGAAGCTCATCGCGGAGATCAAGAAAACTGCGAAGCAAGGGCAGATGGTAATACCCTTTTCCCCGACCACCTACCGTGAATGAAACTAATGGAGGGTTGTGGTGGGTATTTGGAATTTAGCTTTTCCGTTTGTTCTAGCATTGATTCGTGACATTAGGTCATGGTATCGGTTATCTAACTGGAGTTTTTGTTGGAAGCTTCCCCTTGTGGAGTAGGGGCAAGTTCACATCACATTTGGGTTTGGATTGTTCCCTTCATTGTTAAGTTTTCCAATACGAAAAAATTAGACTTAAAGAAAAGAAAAATGTTTTAAGGGAAATCTTCATGCTCTTTTCTTTCCACTTGAAAGATGAAGGGTGGATGGAAGAGGGAAAGATGATATTAAGATTGAAGATGAGAAAGGAAGAAAGGATATGTGGAATCCACCACATATGTTTAGGACTTAAAACCATAGTTGCCAAGTCGGAAATCATGAAAAAATTTGCTAGGGAAGAAGTTGGAAAAATTGGAAAAAAATTGGGAATGTCAGGAAAGAGACGGGAAACGAACAGTAGAGACATACAATATATTTACACATAGATGTTACAGCAGGGTTTTTGAGCAGTACATGACATGATTAAAACGCGATTAATCGAGATTAAAATGTGTAAATCGGGAATAAAACGTGAAAATCAAAATCATGACTTTTTTTTTCAAAAATTTGGGAAAGAGTCGCTCAGTGAACGTAAAACTAAAGTATTTGGTAACGTTTAATCGCGACTTTTTCAAAAAATCAAAGTTTTTGGTAACAGAGCTTAAAACTAAACTCTGCCTAATAACCTTGTCCTGATAGCTTACAGTGAAGTCAAGGCGATGCATGGGTTCCCCGTCTAGGCATTTTAGAGGTCATAGTGGGCAGGTGGTCACCTGGTCGGGAGGTCTTTATTGGGCTGTCACCTAGGTGCGCCTTAGGTGAAAGGTTGTAGGCACATGGGCAGCCATAATCCGAACGACATATTGACATTAATATGAGGGTTGAATAAAATGCATAACCTTTTTAAATGAAAGTAAGGCTTTCCTTTTTTTAATAAATTACAAATCCCACTGCTTCATTGTCTTAGGAGTAAAATTTTCCAATAAGCAAAACATGGACTTAAAGAAAAACAAGAAATCTTTAAGCGAAATCTTCATGCTATTTCCTTTTTTCTTGAAAGAAGAAGGGTGGATGGAGAAGTGAAAGATGATATTAAGACTGAAGATGAGAAAGGAAGAAAGGATATGTGGAATCCACTACATATAGTTCACTACTTAAAAACTAAAGTTTGCTTAAAAACCTTGGCTTGATAGGTCACAATGAGAAGCGAGAGGATCCGTCATATCTTCTGCGAAGCCGTACACTAGGGCGTGGTGGCGAGGAAGAAGCTTGCGGAGAGTAGAAGAGAATGAGAAGCGAGAGGATCCGTCATATAAGATTTCTGCGAAGCCGTACACTAGGGCGTGGTGGCGAGGAAGAAGCTTGCGGAGAGTAGAAGAGAATGAGAAGCGAGAGGATCCGTCATATAAGATTTCTGAACAAGCGAACTCGCTTCTTCGATTAGGGTTTCAAAATTTCATCAGTCAATCAGTCGGCTATTAGGGTTTATGAAGTATTTTTATAGAGGTGGAAGGGTAAAAGAAGACAAGAGAAAGAAAGGAGACGTGCAAAGGGGGGAAGGATTCACGTGGCATGCGGGCCTGAGGCAACAAAGCCGTGCATTGACATAAGTGTAGTTTAGGGAGAAAAAAAAAAGATTTTACAATTTCTTAAAGGTCTAAACTGAATAAATAGATATGTTGATAATTCTTATCTTAGTGATATTAATTTGGTCCTTGATCGACTCTGGCCCTTGAAGGTTTGAGCTAGGGCCTATTATTTTATGGCACTGAAGGGCTAGGGCCAACCTCCTAAAACAAAGGGTTAAGCCCGGTTTGACCGCAATCCTGCCCTTTGACATGTCTACCCCTACCAAGTAGGGCCAATATACCTAGTTGAGAAGTGCTATTCCACCCGAAAAGTGGCATCCAATCACAGCTTCCCATTGCCCGCCGGTCAACCAGAATGACGTGGCATCAAATTTGCCTGCCGATCGGAGGGCTGAGTGAAACGGACGGATGTGATGAGGACACGTCATTCTGGTTGAAAATTCGGGCTAAAAAGTATTTTCCTACTTAGTTACGTTGTCATTTGACGCAAGGAACCTCAGTACCAGGGGGCCTCCAAGTACAACGTCCATTATAACCGTTGAAAACCGCGTTGCAGAGGGAAAGATCGGAGGGCTTTTGATCGGAGCAAAGCGGCGGATCCCTCGGCGTCGATCTGCACCCGCCGCCATGAGTTTCCTCTTCGGCAAGAAGAAAACCCCCGCAGGTACTCGTCCCGATTCTCGATCCATGGCGACGATCCGATCTTCGATCTCTCTAAAGATTATCGATTGCTCCTCTCCATCGTGTGCCCATCGAATCCCGGTTCTCGCATCGATCCCCTTCGATTCCAATCGTGGATAGAACTAGATGATGATGATTTCCCTTCTTCTTCTTTTTCATGATTTTGGTGTATTTCGGTGTATTCTAGCCCTAAAAGGTGTGGTTTTGATTGGGAATCCAATGGTTGCTGTGATGATCGCAGAGCTACTGCGGGAGAACAAGAGAATGCTGGACAGATCCATCCGAGACATAGAGAGGGAGAGGCAGGGATTGCAGACCCAGGAGAAGAAGCTCATCGCGGAGATCAAGAAAACTGCGAAGCAAGGGCAGATGGTAATACCCTTTTCCACGACCACCTACCGTGATTAAAACTAATGGAGGGTTGTGCTGGGTATTTGGAATTTAGCTTTTACGTTTGTTCTAACATTGATTCGCGACATTAGGTCATGGTATTGGTTATCTAACAGGAGTTTTTGTTGGAAGCTTCCCCTTGTGGAGTAGGTGCATGTTCACATCAAATTTGGGTTTGGATTGTTCCCTTCATTGTCTTTGAAGTTAAGTTTTCCAACAGGCAAAAATTAGACTTAAAGAAAAGAAAAATATTTTAAGGGAAATCTTCATGCTCTTTTCTTTCCACCTGAAAGATGAAGGGTGGATGGAAGAGGGAAAGATGATATTAAGATTGAAGATGAGAAAGGAAGAAAGGATATATGGAATCCACCACATATGTTTAGTACTTAAAACCATAGTTGCCAAGTCGGAAATCAGGAAAAATTTGCTAGGGAAGAAGTCGGAAAAATCGGAAAAAAATTGGGAATGTCAGGAAAGAGATGGGACACAACAGTAGAGACATACAATATATTGATACATAGATGTTACAACAGGGTTTTTGAGTAGTACATGACATGATTAAAACGCAATTAATCGAGATTAAAATGTGTAAATCGGGAATAAAACCTGAAAAATCAAAATCATGACTTTTTTTTTTCAAAAATTTGGGAAAGGGTCGCTCAGCGAACGTTTAAAACTAAAGTTTTCGGTAACGTTTAATCGCGACTTTTTCAAAAAATCAAAGTTTTTGGTAACAGAGCTAAAAACTGAACTCTACCTAATAACCTTGTCCTGATAGCTTACAGTGAAGTCAAGGCGATGCATGGGTTCCCGTCTAGGCATTTTAGAGGTCATAGTGGGTAGGTGGTCACCTGGTCGGGAGGTCTTTATTGGGCTGTCACCTAGGTGCTAGGTGCACCTTAGGTGAAAGGTTGTAGGCACATGGGCAGCCATAATCCGAACAACATATTGACATTAATATGAGGGGCGAATAAAATGCATATCCTTTTTAAATGAAAGTAAGGCTTTCCTTTTTTAATAAACTACATATCCCACTGCTTCATTGCCTTAGTAGTAAAGTTTTCCAATAAGCAAAACTCGGACTTAGAGAAAAACAAGAAATCTTTAAGGGAAATCTTCATGCTATTTTATTTTTTCCTGAACGATGAAGGATGGATGGAGAAGTGAAAGATGATATTAAGCCTGAAGATGAAATAGGAAGAAAGGATATGTGGAATCCACTACATATAGTTCACTACTTAAAAACTCAAGTTTGCTTAAAAACCTTGTCTTGATAGGTTACAGTGAAGTCAAGGCGATGCATGGGTGCTTGCCTTAGTGTTTTAGAGGTCCTAGTGGGTGGGTGTTCTTTAGTGGGCAGTCGCCTAGGTGTCTGAGCCACGCCTTAGGTGAAAGGCGCTAAGCGAGCACATGAGCAACCATAATCCGAACAACATATTGACATTAATATGAGGGCTATTTTGTAAGAATAAAAAGCACAATCTTTTCAAATGAAAGTACGACTTTTTTTTAATAAATTACAAATCCCACTTCTTTTAATAAATCAAGATTTAGTTTTATAGACGGGCTTTTCGTAATGGAAGGAATTTTGAAATACAATATTGTTTTGATTTAATGAATTGGTAATGAGTTTTTGGTGATTTTGATATTATTTCAATATTTAATAATTTATCTACTTGAGTTCTTAAAAATTTAATTTTATATTTTTATGTCATTGGAGCCCCCTCTCTTTCTACATCTTCTACTCCCAAAATTCCCAATTGGTATCTATAAATTGGAGTCCAATTTTAGGAACACTGTCCTGATCTCGTAATTCCTTGATATCTCCTAATCCAATGGTCCGATCGACTCGAACCTTTTACCAAGCTTTCCTAACGCCAAAACATACCTCTCCACCAAGTTTCATCCAAATCTAAAAAACTAAACTTTGTGAAAAGATAAAAATACCCTTTGTGGTCTAAAGTTTCAGCACCTTCCCAAACCCTTTTTTTCCACCTAGAGCGAGAACCTATGTTTTTGTCAGGCCCTCATGGTCTGTCCTACATCAGGTGAGGATGACTAGAGGTGCACTTCCATCTTTCATACTTATATGACATGCGGTGATAAGAACTACGAGGTTATCATTGATGGTTGGAATTGCTTGAATATGATTTCCAAGTGTGTTATGGAATAGATGAAGCATGAACCAGAACCATTTCCTCAGCCATATAATTTTGGCATGGGTAGATGAAAGCATTATGCGTATCAGCTAACACTGCTTGTTCCTGCTTCATTTTTCCACTTATAAGTACCAAGTGTTGTGCGATGTTCTCCCTATGGATGTTGCTTATATTTTACTTGGGAGAGGAATACCCAATAACTTAAACGTGATCCACTATGTGAGGAATAACACTTGCATGTTTTAATTGAATTCCATGTGCTCCCTCCTGTCTTTATGGTAGGTTTATCTATCACCTTCATGACGGGTTTATTTGTGCTCCTATATGGCAATATTTAGGCAAAGGTAAGATTCAAACCTTGGTCTTTCTTGGGTCCAACGCACTTACAGGCAAGACACTGACCGTGAGGACCCTTCAAAAATGCACTTACACATTTTAACAGATGCAAGGCGAACTATGTTAATTTCTTCCCAGCTAAAAGTTGATGCATGTAGGGTTCTTGAGGGAACACAAGTGCTGAATTTTAAGCAATTAAAGGTGAGCTACATTTTATATTCAATTTTCAGCAACGATAAATGAGGGTTAACCTTATCTAAACATGCCCAAATAAGCTTACTTGAACAAAGAAGTAAAACTAACACGAGAACAATTGATTTCTGATTTTATAGAAGAAATCCAGCAATGACTCACATGATAATATCTCAAAAGATGACTATGCTATCAATGAAAATATAGATCTTAGTTAGATACGAACTAATGGATGAGATTATTTAGAAACCACTAACAATGATAAGTCCCAAATAAATTCAGTAATAGGCCACAATAAAGAGGAGATTATCACATTAAAAGATCAAGCGATGAATCAAACCGTGATTTGGTCAATGTCGGCCGCTAATGAGAACTCCGTTGTTGTAGATGAAATATACGAAAGAGGAGGTGTGGTCCGGAAGAGAGGGATGAAGAAGCCAAAATGAGTTGATCTTGAAGAAGAAGAGATCTCCGTGTCGATCTTTTGCGAAGCCGTACACTAGGGCGTGGTGGCGAGGAAGAAGCTTGCGGAGAGTAGAAGAGAATGAGAAACGAGAGGATCCGTCATATAAGATTTCTGAACAAGCGAACTCGCTTCTTCGATTAGGGTTTCAAACTTTCATCAGTTAATCAATCGGCTATTAGGGTTATGAAGTATTTTTATAGAGGTGGAAGGGGAAACGAAGAGAAGAGAAGAGAAAGAGAGGAGACGTGCAAAGGGGGGAAGGATTCACGTGGCATGCAGGCCCGAGGTAACAAAGCCGTGCAGCTTCCGTACATCCACGCGAAGAGAGAGAAAAAGGGAGGTGGCCGGTGGTTTTTTGGACTCCTAAGGCCTTTAGGGTTTTGTTTTGGCTTCCAATCAATCTCATCAATTAAGATTATATCCCGACTTACGATCTTGCAGCTAATAATAGACTTAATATTTATTAATGAGTCGGTTCGGTATCTGTGGCTCGGACCAGATGCGAACAAAGCTCGCACCTACCCAAACCATAATTTAAAGCATAAATACCTTATGATCCACAAATCGCATTGTCTCATGAGCCACTAGAGAGCCAGACCAAGAAATCACTCAACAGATGGATAAGATATTGTTTGAGTTTTTTAATGTTTTTCTTGACGAGTTTCCTGATGAGCTACCTCTGTTAAGGGGTTATTCAACATGCCATCAATTTGGTTGCACGGACCAAACTTGCCACACTATAGGATAGACCTGAGTAAACTTGCTAATCTGAAACACTAAGTGGATGAGTATATGTAGGTTTTTTTTTTTATGGAGGGTATGCATCCATGCACCCACATTGCTCACACCCAAGAAAGATGGTAGCAGGAGGACGTGCGTTGATAGCCGAGCCATCAGTAAAATAACTATTAATTATAGGTTCCCCATTCCTAGAATTGATATGGTGAACATTATCGGTTCTGTATTCTTGGCGTATCGGTCCCGTATCCCCGATGTATCGGATCTTTTTTTTTTGTTTTTTTAAATCCTGATACTTCCTAGACGTTTCGGATACGTATCCCGCCGTATCGGAGTATCGGAAAGTTTCCGATACGAGTACGTCACCTGTTTCGAAGTATCGATGTATCCCAGATCTGGAGTCAACCGGATTCGAGGAATCCACCTCTCTTCAATCCAATTCAGGATCATAGATGCTCGCAAGAAAATTTCTTTTCATTCATATCTTCATGGTTACACTGGTAACCTTTTTATAGGCATACAAAAGATCCAAGGAGATAATTCTTAATAAATTCAAATTGATTTGATTCTAATCAAATTCTATCTAATCAAAGATAACCATAAAAATTCAAACCTTGTAATAGATAGATTTTTTCTAACTTAGAGATGGATTCTAACCGAATCTCAACTAAAACTAAAATTTAAAATTACCATAAATATTTAATCCGAAAATAATTATTTTATTTCCAATTCGCCTCAAGATGCGTACCGACTTGATTTGGATTTGGAGTTTGTGCAGGCTCAGGTTCTGGTCCCCATCATGGTAGTTGAAAACTAAAAACATGATGAAAATATTTTGAACTGAGATGATTGAAGTCGATGTTTCTCTGGTCCTGAAAGTCGATATTCTAATAGCATTGGATGTAAGCTCATTGTTGCAGTCCTGAATCACGTTCTAAAGAAATAATATCGCATCCCGTAGATTCTATTTTCAAAGATTCATAACGATGGACGTCAAGAGTATCATGAGTTGATGTATCATATTCAAGAGCATCAATATCAATTTCTGATTCGATTTTTGGATATTTGGAAGGATGAACATCTTGAGAAGAATCTATGGGAATAGAGAACAAAGGTAAAAACCTCTAATCTTTGTTGATCTTTTGTTTTAAAGAATGAATCGATGGTAGATGATTTAATCATAGTTTGACCTGGATTCAATAGAATACAATTGCTGAAAATACCTAAAATTTGTTCTAATTAAACAATGACATATAATTTGCACAAGAACTTTGATAAAACGAGCTTATAAGTAAATATCCTAAACTTATAAGAGCAAAACATGGATTATCTTCTAGAACAATGATTTGGACTGAAAATACCCATATTCACAACAAAGTAGCATCCATTGTTTCAAACCTCATAAAAAACTAATTATCAAAAACAAATAGAACTGAAGTTGTTTTATTTATACTTTAAATTTATAATTCTTCCTCTATGTATATCACTTAGCTACTTTTTTATTTCTAAAAAAAAATAGATAACATCTTTTTAATCTTGTGGATTAATAGAGCAGTTGCAAAAAGTTAGAAGAGTAAAGGGGCATGCAATTTGCATCATTGCATTGTTTTTAAAAAGCATTTGTTGTACTATTGGTGGATAAGAAAGATATAGTTAGAGCAAAGAAAAGAGTTTGAGGGTTGTAGATGTGGTTTACCTTTCACGAGTTCAGATAAAGATTGCTATTGATCCAATGATTCTCAACTTTATCGTTTGCCAGTTCCTCTCTTCCTAGCATGAGATCGCCAAAAAGATTTGTATCAAATTTGAGTTATGATACCAAAATTCTTCTTATTCCAATTGTGGAAAAACAGAAAAAGGATAGGGCATCAATATTCTGAACTTGCTAATCAATAGAGAACAAATCAAACTTGTGATATCTTAGCTTTAGCTATTTGAGATCTGCTTATGCTCTAAAGCTCAAATTGTTTCCTCAAAGCTCCGAAAAACGATTCCAAGCAAACCCTAATGCTAAGGCAAGCTCCAGATGCGAGAATCATATATGCCTGACGAATTGTAGCGATGAGCTTTCAAAAAATGTGAAAGTCCTCGATTGTCTGGCTTAACACGCGATCTAGTGTGTCATGGCCACGAGGCAGTGAGAGGAACGTGCTGGAGAGAGAGAGAGAGAGAGAGAGAGAGAGAGAGAGAGAGAGAGAGAGAGAGAGAGAGAGAGAGAGAGAGAGAGAGAGAGAGAGGTGTTAACCACTTGACCTCGATCCCGATCCCGATCCCGATCGATGGAAGCTCTAGGGATTTGGTAGAGAGAGATCCTGATTGCTAGGGGTTTGGAGTCCTCTTGCTCAGATTTTCTCATAGTCTGATAGAATATGTTTTCAACTCAAACACATAGCTATCCGATCAAGTAAATCTTTTGTCTAATAGTGGGACATTACGACGTCTCTTGATACTGTCACGAAACTTACAGCGATGTGTCGCAAA
This sequence comes from Chamaelirium japonicum, assembly GCA_947650365.1. Taxonomy (NCBI): domain Eukaryota; kingdom Viridiplantae; phylum Streptophyta; class Magnoliopsida; order Liliales; family Melanthiaceae; genus Chamaelirium; species Chamaelirium japonicum. Next base: position 97,359,862 of record OX393550.1, on the reverse strand, counting down.
TATTTTTTTTTTCCTGTTGTAAAGATCGGCAACTTGAAATGGTCTTGTTGGGTGGGGTGACGGCAGCCGTTTGCTAAAATCTAGGTAGACTTGGTGTGTGTGGGGGGGGGGGGATTTCTTTAGAAAGGTTTGACAAGGATACAACCCACTCTCCAGATGTCATGGATAGCACCATCAAAACCTGACTCCATAATTTTGAGGCATACAACATATAACTTATATAATATAGTGTGGCCCCTGTCTTTGCCACAAATATTTCATAAAGCTGATCGAATTGGACAACATATAAAACCCGATAGTGTTTTGAACTCTTATGTCTAGGTTACTTAGGCTGCATTGGGATAAGCCTTTGCGGACCCATACATACCCACTCCTGTGCGCTGCTGCGGTATTGCAGCAGTCCCCAAAAGCCTCAAAGACGAGCAGTGTCAGGAAGCGCTTTTCAGAGGAAAACACTAGGAGGGTTAAAATATGTGGTGGCTGACGACACTCCCCCATCCCAAATGCCAACCCAGTTTTTAGAGGCCCGATTCAACCATTATACGTGGGTGGCAGTCAGCATAAGCCTAGCCAAATGTGTCCTTAGACCAACATATCTTTAGGAAATGCAACAAATTCTTTTGTGCATTCTTGTTAGCTTCAAGCACTGAGCTGACGGACCTGAATGGGTGAAATCTTCTCTTCTTGGTGTTCTCTTGTCCCTCCTGCTTAATTTATCTGGCCATTCAGTTTTCCTGTCTGATTTTTTTTTCAGTTTGTTACTGCATGTATTATTTATGCTTGTTGCTTGAGTAGTAAAACCAGTTAATATTGAAGCATCTTTGTCGACATCATCATTGTTGGGTATTTTGTTGCAGGGAGCTGTAAAAGTTATGGCCAAAGACCTTATTCGAACTAGACACCAGATCACCAAGTTTTATGCACTCAAATCACAGCTCCAAGGTGTATCTCTTAGAATTCAGGTAATGTTTTCAAAATGCACCGCTACGTTATGTGGTCTATGTAGTTCAGTTCTCATTATGAGCTATATTAAATGATCATTAGTTTTTTGATACATAGATATTGTTGATTCCTGATTATATGAAGTGCGCTCATGTTTTTTTTTGATATCACTGAAAATAGTTCAGCAAATGTATAGGATATGACAATGACATGAAGAGGGTGAGGATCTTTACCGAATTATACTTTAGAAGACCAAAACTTGCTTGTTGTTAGGCTACTGTAGTCTTTGCCATGTGTCCTGCTTGCTTGTAACCAAAAATGGTTTGTGAATTTTATTTAGTTAATACTTCAAAATGGATCTCTGAAATTATTCATTGGGAGTGTCCAATCATCCAAAGGAAAACCATAGAGGACCCCTTAGGCGTTAGGTCCTATTACTCCAGTTAATAAGTTCACTTAAGATTGATATCATGTGGCATGTGGATTCTTAATCATGCTCTTTTTATGACATCTTAGTGCAGTAGTTAGTCGGTTGGGATGTTACTTAAAAACTTGACATGAAAAATGTTTTTTAGATTGGTTAATTGCATGATTTCATAATGTCTAGGATGGGGTTTATGGAGAGGCGAAGTGGGGTGATTATAGGCACCTCTCAACTGCTTGATTTGTTTCTGTTTTGATTTATGACAAATTTATTACTTTGTTTTATTTCATAAGCTTGCTTGGAATTAGACAAGGGGATACCATTTTTTCTCTTCTAGAGGGTGAGGCAGGTGTTGTATTGGATGATTAATGACTTAGGTGATCACAATTTGATGCGGTGGAGCCGCAGCCGGCTAGAGGTGCTCGTAGAAGAAAAGGAGCAACGAATCTAGTGTAGGGTTGTCGGACGCCGATGGCGGCTAACTCGCGCCGAGGGAGGTGGGCTTTAGCTACTGCTCGCTTTATGAGATGGAAGCCTTTGGGCAATGGTAGAGTTTCAACGACTGGTTATGTTTGGTGTTTTAGAGAAGGGGCTGTTGCTAAACTAGACCCCACGAGAAGAAGAAAACGCGGACGTCTCCAAGGGAGAGATCTGCCCTCACTTGCAGCCAGAGACCCCGCCCACCCCCTCCCCCCCCCCCCCGATTTAGGTGTGGCAATGGGTTTGGTTCGGGTTGGACCCTAAGCTATCCATACCCATTCGCTTGTGGCATAGGAGAGTTCATACCCAACCCATACCTATTTGGGCGGGTTTTATTACATGTATATATTGGGTATATCCATATTTTAAGCTGCTTGATAAAAAAGGGTAAATTACACTTTGCCCCCCCCCCCCCCCCCCCCCCCCCCCCCCCCCAAGTTTAGCTCAAAAACACTTAACCCCCTTCATGTTTATTTTGTTCCAAATCACTCCCTAAAGTTTGAACTGTTAGCACAATACCCCCTTTTCTCAACTACTTGATTTCTTCATTTGCTAATTTTTATCTGATCAAAACTGAATTGAAGGGGGGCAAAATGTAGTTTTTTAACTATAAGGGGGTTAAGTGTTTTTGAGCTAAACTTCAGGGGGGCAAAGTGTAATTTACACTAAAAAAAAATCACTCTAGAACAATGCAGTGTTAAGTGAGTCTCATTGTTCCCTGTTATATATTGCAATCAAGGGTCAAAAGCTCAGTATCGAGGCCCATATCGGGGGTCAAAAACCAAAACAGCTTACCGATATGACTCGGTGCCGGTCACTATGATTCATTTGAAAAAAAAAGGGGAAGAAGACATATATATATATATATATATATATATATATATATATATATATATATATATATATATATATATATATATATATAGGGGAGGGATACTCTTACTCATGGCCTCTTACTCATATAGTTACCTATGATCCAGGCCGTCCATTAGATCCCCCGCATTTAATGCGGACACCATTGCTTTAACTCCCCATCTAATCCGAACCATACGTCGGGATCTAATGGACGGCCCGGATCATAGGTAACTATATGAGTAAGAGGCCATGAGTAAGAGTATCCCTCCCCTATATATATATATATATATATATATATATATATATATATATATATATATATATATATATATATATATAGAATACGGGGTATGAGCTGACAGCCCATTTGGGCATTTGGGCTGTCAGCTCACAGCCCTCCGATCATGATCAGCAACCGTCCGTTTTTTTTTTTAAAAAAAACCTAAACTACTCTCTCCCTCTCCCTCTCTCTCGCGAGCGGCAGCCCCCGTCAGGGGCCCGGCCGGAGACAGGATCAGGGGGCGGCGGACGGGGGCCGGGACTGGGTCGCCGGGACCGGGGGCGCCGGGACGGGGTCGCAGGGGGCAGGGGTCGAGGGCGCAGGGACGGGGTCGCGCCGGAGGGGTCGGGGGCGCCAGGACGGGGTCGCGCCGGAGGGGTCGGGGGCGCCGGGATGGGGTCGCGCCGGAGGGGTCGGGGGCGCCGGGATGGGGTCGCGCCGGATGTGGTCGCGCCGGAGGGGGTCGGGGGCCGGAGGGGACCGGGGCCGGAGGGGGTCGGGGGCACTGGATCCGGCCGGAGGGGACCGGGGCCGGAGGGGGTCGGGGGCGAGAGAGAGGGAGAGGGAGATAGTGGGGTTGGGTGTGTTGTGTGTGTGTTTTTTTTATTTTAAATGGACGGCTGCTGATGACGATCGGAGGGCTGTGAGCTGACAGCCCAAATGCCCAAATAGGCTGTCAACTCATACCCCGTTTTCTCTCTCTCTCTCTCTCTATATATATATAGGGGTGTTAGGATGCGGCGTGCGGTGTCCATAAGCTTAATCATTCCTCTCTCTCTCTCTCTATATATATATATATATATATATAGGGGCATGCTATGCTGCGGCATGCGGTGCGTGCGGCATCGCACCACAGCCGTGTGATGCACTGCTGCGTGCATCGCATGCACGCAGCGCGTGCATCACACGGCTGCGGTGCGATGCCGCACGCACCGCATGCCGCATTCAAGCATTTCTCTCTCTCTCTCTCTCTCTCTCTATATATATATATATATATATATATATATATATATATATATATATATATATATATATATATATATATATATGGGACAGGTTCAATGGACACTGTTTTTGCATTCAATTTTTTACACCGATTTTCAAATCATTAGATAGAGGTTTCATAAGTTATTGATATTTTGTGAGTATAATCAACTTGTCTTAGATAACACATCCATAAAAAATCAGCACATTCTAAAGCCTCTAGACTTATTAAATGTGCTCTTCAAATTAGCGATTAAAATGGACGGTCGATATAGCCTTTTAGTTTTGATGTACCTGGAGGCTTTAGAATGTGCTAATTTTTTGTGGACATACTATCTAAGACAAGATGATTATGCTCACAAAAAAATGAAGAACTTATGAAATCTCTATCTAATGATTTGAAAATTGGTGTAAAAAATTGAGTGCAAAAACAGTGTCCATTGAACCTGACCCTATATATATATATATATATATATATATATATATATATATATATATATATATATATATATATATATATATATATATATGAGGAATGGGATGCTGCCTATCAAAGCAGCGTTTTTGCTGCTTTGAGACATTGTTTGACCATCCTAGAAGTTTTGGAATTTGATGAAATTTGGTGAGGGTGTTGTCTAGGGTAAGATGATCATCCTCACAAATTTTCATCAAATTCCAAAACTTCTAAGAGGGTCAAATGGTCGAAGCAAAATGCTGCAGATTTTAACGGCGACTGCAGACGACTGATTTTGCTTCGACCATTTGAACCCCCTAGAAGTTTTGGAATTTGATGAAAATTTGTGAGGATGATCATCTTACCCTAGACAACACCCTCACCAAATTTCATCAAATTCTAAAACTTCTAGGATGGTCAAACAATGTCTCAAAGCAGCAAAAAATGCTGCTTTGATAGGCAGCATCCCATTCCTCTCTCTCTCTCTCTCTCTCTCTCTCTCTATATATATATATATATATATATATATATATATATATATATATATATATATAGGGGAGGGATACTCTTACTCATGGCCTCTTACTCATATAGTTACCTATGATCCGGGCCGTCCATTAGATCCCCGACGTATGGTTCGGATTAGATGGGAAGTTAAAGCAATGGTGTCCGCATTAAATACGAGCTTTTAATATAAGCTTTTAATACGGGCATTTAATGCGGATACCATTGCTTTAACTCCCCATCTAATCCGAACTGTAGTGTATAAAGGGAAAACATAGGGATTTATATTAATTACATGTTAACAAGTTCCACATGAACAAAGTTCCATAGAGGTATATAAGCTCATTAGTAGTGTATAAAAGGTGCAGAACAAAGGCCACCCCATCAAACCTTTCACAGGAGAGTTGGTCTGAAAGGTTTTCAGCAGATTCCGGGCAAGTTACTCCAGACGCATGATCCAAGGCTCCAGTATTGCCCCTCCAGCCCCACCGAGAGGGACGAGGCCAGGTGCTGCATCTCGAGGCCGATGTCGTCGGCGGTGATGACCGACGACGGCCCGCTGGACATCCCCCCGTTCTCGCAGTTCGTCCACTCGGGGACCAGCGCCGCCGCCGCCGGGATCGTGTCGAGCAGCACGGACATGCCCTCGCCGGAAGATTTGGTGCCGACGGCTGACTTGTTCTCTGCAAACGGGGCTGATGGTGTGAAAGTGAAACCAATGGCGATGCAACAAGGGGGGGGTTCGTCAAAATTTTCACAAAGCTCACCGGCTGCCTGATTGGAGTTGTCACACTTGTCTGCAGATTTAACGGCTTCTCGATGGGGTGGCGCGCCGCCGCCTAGCTGGACCCACTTCATGTCCTGATCTCCTGCGGGCGCTTCCGGCAGCAACCCGTCTCTCTGCAACTCCCCACCACTCTCTGCCTCCTGCAGCAGGGCATCCAGCAGCCCGCCGCAGCCGAAGCCCGTGGGCTCCGGGAGCAATTGGGTTGAAGGGAGCTCCGGGAGCAATTGGGTTGAAAGGCGCGGAGGAGAGAGAGAGAGAGAGAGAGAGAGAGAGAGAGAGAGAGAGAGAGAGGTACCTGCTGCGATGTGAGCTGAAGGTATGAAGCCACGAGGAAGAAGAAATCGAAGTCTCGGAACAGATTACTCACGGAGGAGAGAGAGGCAGATCGGGTTGAAGGGAGCTCCGTCTTAACAGAGAATGAAGGTAGGAGAACTGGGTCGAGGTCGAAGCTCGCCAGATGGCCCAGATTGTTCTGGATTGTCTGCGGCGGCTGCAGCTGAAATAGAGTGCGATGATGTGGAGGAGGAGGAGGATTCGGATGGGGGTGAGCCGAGAAGCTGAGTTGGAGGCCGAGGCTTTCGTCCCGAAGCCGCTTGATCCGGTGTGGGTCAGGGGGCGGGCTGGCGAGCGGGTGGTGGCACAGATTACTCACGGAGGAGAGAGAGTCAGATCGGGGGCGGGGACGGAAGAGAGGCGCGGAGGAGAGAGAGGCAGATCGGGGGCGGGGACAGAAGAGAGGCGCGGAGGAGAGAGAGGCAGATCGGGGACGGGGACGGAAGAGAGGCGCGGAGGAGAGAGAGCCAGATCGGAGGCGGGGACACGGAATAGAGGCGCAGAGGAGAGAGAGAGAGGCAAATCGGCTCTATTAAACGCGCGAGATTGAGAAGCAATCACAGTCGTCTGCCGGGTTTTAATCGGACGGTCGCTGTCATTAGTAACCATAGGAAGTAATCGCTCACTTGTAAGAGTATCCCTCCCCATATAGGGGAGGGATACTCTTACTCATGGCCTCTTACTCATATAGTTACCTATGATCCGGGCCGTCCATTAGATCCCCGACGTATGGTTCGGATTAGATGGGAAGTTAAAGCAATGGTGTCCGCATTAAATACGAGCTTTTAATATAAGCTTTTAATACGGGCATTTAATGCGGATACCATTGCTTTAACTCCCCATCTAATCCGAACTGTACGTCGGGATCTAATGGACGACCCGGATCATAGGTAACTATATGAGTAAGAGGCCATGAGTAAGAGTATCCCTCCCTATATATATATATATATATATATATATATATATATATATATATCTCCCGAAATTCCGACCGCAAACAGCCCCTCCGAGACCAATCCGTTCGGGCCAAATCTCAGCCGTCCGATCGACTGAATCGAACGGATGGCATTCGGTTCTGCCTCGCTGTTACTGTGGCGGCCACAGTAACAGCCCGGGTGAATCCCGTCCGTTCTATTCGGTCGATCGGGCGGCTGAAAGTATTCTCGCGATTACTATAGCTGCTACAGTAATCACGATTTTTTTTCAACCGCCCGATTCAATCGATCGGACGGTTGAAATCATTCTCGCGATTACTGTAGCCGCTACAGTAATCGTGATTTTTTTTTCAACCGCCCGATCGACTGAATCGAATGGACGAGATTCACCCGGGCTGTTACTGTGGCCGCCACAGTAATAGCGAGGCCGAACCGAATGCCATCCGTTCGATTTAATCGATCGGACGGCTGAGATTTGGCCCGAACGGATTGGTCTCGGTGGGGCTGTTTGCGGTCGGGATTTCGGGAGGAATAACACGTGTCATGCATCCAGGGCTTAGGTGCAGCGTTCACGCTGCACCTGAGGTCCAGGCTCCCCGTCCCCATATATATATATATCTATATAATAAGGGACAACGATTGTGGGGGGGACAAATGAACTGAGACAAAGGAGCAGCTCAGATTTATCTAGAGGAGGGGGATAAACAAGGAAACTCCATCACAGTCGTCCGTTTCTAAAATTTGAATTCAAATCTCCCTCTATTTCTTTCCTTCTTTCTACCTTTTAAATTTGAATTCAATGGCTAGGATCATCTCCCTTTTTCTCCCCTTAAATGATTATTGTATTCTCTCCTTTACATTGGAGGAAAAGGGTTTTGTGAGAGAGAGACAATCGGATGGAGTGAAGAGAAGAGAGAGATAATCGGACGGAGGAAAAGTGTTTTGTGAATTCGGCACAGGTTGAGATGAGGAAAGAGAGAGTCGCCCGCTCCTCCCTAGGCAATCGCGAGCCTCCCTCGGAAATCGTCAGCTTCCCTCGCTAATGACGAGCCGCCCGCACCTGCCTCGGAAAATCGCACCCCCTCCCTTCGTTGCTGCAAGAGAGTACCCCCCCTCCCCTTCATTGCTGCAAGAGAGTCCCCCCCATATGGAAAGTGAGAAAGCCTCCCGCAGCTCCTCGGATCTTCCTCGCTTCTCCTCTTCTCCCATTCTCTGGTCTGCGGGCCTGCTGTGGGTATGTGCTCGGAGGATCTAATCGCCCTCCGGTGTGCGGTCAAGCCCTGCTGGCCACGATCCGCACCGCCCGACCCTCGATCGACGCTGACCTCCCAGATCCGCGCCTCCCGACAACCGTCCTCCCATACCCTTCCCCGTCGCCGCCACAATCCCTCAACCTCCCCACTCCCACACACCCATTGCCTCCATCCCCACTATTTTTCACAGATTCAAAAGACAAGAATCACCATCACCGTGCAGCCCCGGCTTTCGACCGCTGCAACCCAGAGGCACCCCTTAACGCCCGAGCACCGCCTGAGCCCCCGTCAGCCACCCGCCTAGGCTTCGCGCCTGTTGGTTGCGCCGCAGATCGAGCCCAACCTCGCTGTGCACATCCGGTCACCGCCCAGCCCTCCGGTGAGCCCCCACATGAGCATTTGATCTCTCTCTCTCTCTCTCTCTCTCTTGAGGATGAGGCTTTTACAGGTGATGGCTTCGGGTAGACGAAATCGAGAGAAGCCGATCCCCCCTATCTCTTTGTCGATCAACCCCGCATCCCTTCGTGGCCCCTTGGCCTCGATCTCCTTCGACAACCCCTATGACCACCGCCCCATCTGCGGGATCTACATCCACAGGTAATTGTTTACCCCCCCCCTCTCTCTCTCTCTCTCTCTGTGCATGGGTGGTGTTTCTTTATTTTCTTTAAACATTTTTTTTTTTTTTTGGAGATCTGTGGATGTCTTTATCGCCATCGTATCCCATCTGAGAGAATAATTATTGAATGTTTTACTTGAGTTTTGTTTTGAACCCAAGTAATGGTTGTTTGCTCGCCAAAAAATTCTAGGGTTTTTTTTAACAGATATTGTCTACCATGTGTTTTACCTGGGTTTTTTTGTAAATCTCCGAAAATCCATCATTCAATTGCTAAATGTTTTACATGAGTTTTCTTTTGAGCAGTCAATTATTGTTTGATTGCCAAAAAAAATCATAAGGTTTTTTCAACAGTCATTGTCTGTCATGTGTTTGCTCTCGAAAAAAATCTTTGGTTTTTTTTTTCACCTAGAATTTGCTGAAAGAAACTGAATGTTCATTTGGCGATCAAACAATCAATGGTAGAATCCTTGGTTTTTTTTTTACCTAGAATTTGCTGTGGATCTATTCCAATTTCTATTGTTGCAAAAGTATGAACTCGAGGTTAAGACCTTCAACATCGTAATTGATGGGATGTTTAGAGCCGGTAAAATTAAAGCGACCAAAGATCTCTTTAATAGTATTCCAAGCAAAGGCTTGATGCCAGATACTAACACATATACCCTAATGATGAATGGACTTATTCAAGAAGGGTTGTTGCATGAGGTTGAGGAATTGTTCTTACAAATGGAGAAAGATGGTTGTTCTCCAGATTCTACCATGCTAAATACCACGGAGCTCGCTAGAGAAACATGAGATAAAGAAAGCTATAAATTTTCTCTGCATAGTTTATTCTACCATGGCGTACACACAGAGCATGAGTTGTCTGTTGTTTAATTTTTGGGTTATTTTGACTTTGCCCCCCAAATTTAGCCTTGAATTAGACTTTAACCCCCATATTTTTATTAATTAGACTTTATCCCCCAAAATTAACTGTTCCGTCAGCTCACCCCCCAAAACTTTATTTCTTCTCCGTCAGCTCACCCTTTCTCTTAGATGGTGAGCTGACGGAACAATTAGTTTTGGGGGGTAAAGTCTAATTAATAAAAATATGGGGGGTAAAGTCTAATTCAAGGCAAAATTTGGGGGGCAAAGTCAAAATAACTCTTAATTTTTTTATGTTGAATATTGTTGGTTGATGTTATTCCTTACTTTGTATTAATCGGTTGTATTGATTGGTTTATAGAGGAATAACAAAAAAACTCATGCTCTGATTGGTTATTTATAGGTATTCCATTCCATTTCACTAATATATGATTTTCTTCCCATTTATTTTTTATTGTCACCCTCGAAACATTGTCACCTCCCTCGAAGTATTATCGTCACTTACAAATTATTATTCACCCTTAAAATATTATCACCTCCTTTGAAAATTTGTCGCCGCTCTAGAATGTTTTGTTCCCGCCCACAAATTATTCACCTCCCTAGAGAAATAAATATGGCTCAAACATCGAGCATTTGCTCCTACGCCGATGCATTGCCGTGCTTGACTATGTGCATTGATGTGCTTGACCATGTTAAAAAGAATCTATTAGAGCCATGAATCATAGATTTGGTCTCTCTATATCAAGGGCAAATATAATGGTACAACAGTATGTGAACGCAAGGTTTTAAATGTCAATTTCGATAGAAAAAAAAATAAAACAAAATTTGTCGTATTTTGGTTAAATATTGGTGGAAATTTTGTTGGATTTCGGTTGGTCCGAGTCGATGGGCAAGACTGATCGATTTTCGGTCTAGTTGACTCGACTGAGTTTTAAAACACTACTTAGAACAATCAAGCTTAAGATGAGAACTAGAATAGGCCATAGAAGATTGATGGAATTTTAGCATGAGCTTCGGGGAAAAAATTAAAGCGGGATTGAAAGCTTGGAGGAGGGATAAGGGAGGGCGTGGCAAATGGAAAAAGAGTTTAAAAAGAACAATAATCACCTTTTTGGCTGTTGGGCTATGTGATCAGATTTCCTCTTTCGCCAAGTTGCATGGGTCAACTTTTTGTACCAATCTTCTAGGATATATACTTGGTTAATGATGATGGTGTGATTATGTGCTCTCATATACTTAGTTCATATATGTTGCCCTCACATATGTGTTCTAGCCTATTCAAACTACATATGCGACCACACTTGCAAGTTGCAATGTTTCAAGGTCTATTCAGTCGGGTTTAGACCATGAAAAAAACAAAACTATTCGGGAATCAAAATCCGGTTTGGCGGAAAAAAAAAAAAGAAATCCAGGTTTAATTGGGGTGTGATTTAAATTTTAGGTATGATATGGACTTGCTTCACCCGATTCAATGTTGTCAAGGAGGCCAGGCAAGGAATGGCCTACATGAGATCGAGGCGACAATTTATTTTATTATTAAAAAAATTATATATGAGATAATATCAGTGTTCAAAAACCTAGAACTCGCCGACTCGAAAGTCCACCGAGTCGAGTAACTCGAAGACTTGACTCGGGGGACTCGGTGTGGGTGTGTGTGTGTGTGTGTGTATATATATATATATATATATATATATATATATATATATATATATATATATATATATATATAGGGGCATGCTATGCTGCGGCATGTGGTACGTGCGGCACAGCGCCGCAACCGTCTGATGCACACACTGCGTGCATCGCATGCACGCAGCAGTGCATCAGACGGCATGCGGTAGGTGCCGCACTTACCGCATGCCGCATTCAAGCATTTCTCTCTCTCTATATATATATAATATAAAGGACAACGGTTGTGGGGGGGACAAATGAACTGAGACAGGCGACATTGGAAACCTTTTTTTGATACCTACTGTATGGTTAGAAAACTTTTTCCGATACCCTCACAGTCATTCGTTTGCATGTGCCTGTGTATGTGTGGGTCTGTATGTGTGTAACTGTGTATGACCGAAGGCCGATGAAGATGACAATGAATGTGTATGGATGATGAGAATGTATGTGACTGTTATGAATTTTTATCAGTTGTGTATATTATATTGTTATTCTGTTCTTGAGATTAGTAATATCATATTTGAGTGCTATGGTGAATCTGATGCCCGTCTATAGCCCTCAAAGCTTTTGCTATGTAGTTTTACAGTTGACTTTCTGGAATGCACATGTAGCTCATGATGTTCTTGAACCGCGTTCTGGTTAATGTCGGTGGTATTTTTTAAAAAGGAAATTTTGCTGTGAAAATTTGTTCCATTTTGATCAAATTACAATCAAATCTCCATTTAATGTTAGTAAAATATTGTTCATTATGAAAAAAAACTAGAGTTTAGGTAAAATGTAATTTGTCGGATTTTGTTATAGGTTTTTTACACAATTGAAAAAAATGGAATTATGCAATGACAACGACCACATTGTTATCTGCGACCATTTTCAGTCAGGGTTGTCGTCGCCGAATGTTGTCGCTCCCTCTGAAAATGGGCATCACGGACGAATGTGGGCACCGTCGACGCTTATATTGAATCGTTTGACCATTTTTGGTGGGGGTAGGGGCGTTCGCCACATAACATTGCCACCCCGATGAAAATGAGTGCCTTAATCGAATGTGATCGACCCCAACACAAAATTTCCACGCCTCAGAAGAATTTTTCATACCTGTTGGCACTGCCATAGTCATCTAAGGTGTTTGAGTGTGTTTTTATCGTCGAAGGCGGTCACTTTAGTGTCGATTGCCGCTAGACCTAGCAAACGAGAAGGTTACCGATTGAAGGTATAGGTGCTATCGTCGATAATGAGCGTCTTGATCGTATGTGGGTGTCGTCGAATGAATTTTGACTCCCCTGCCAGATGTGGGCGCCCTTACCAAAAGTTTTTAGCCGTGGAAGGCGGCCTTCCGAGTGCAGAGAGAGAGAGAGAGAGAGAGAGAGAGAGAGAGAGCAACATGGAGGGAGTGAGGTTCCAAGTTAAAACCTCACCACAATCGTTAGTTTGCATGATGGTCGGGTTGAGTGGGGTCGGCGGTTGTCAGGTTCTTTTACCACCCTCGAATTATTGGACCCCCTAATAATATTGTTATCGCTCTCGAAATAATGTGTTACCATCCTCGAAATATAACCCCCCCCCCCCGCCTCGAAATAATATCATTGCCCATAAATTATTATTGTTGCTCTCAAAATATTACCACCACACTCTAAATATTATTACCGCCCAAAATATGTTTTTGTAGCTCTTGAAATCTTATTCGTGCCCATGGGCACGGGGTTTTTACTAGTATATATATATATATATATATATATATATATATATATATATATATATATATATATATATATATAAGGGCTCATATACTTCCCAAGTGCTACTACTGTATAGTTTGTACAAGCCATGTGCAATAAGGCAACAAATCCAGCTATTAGTGGATGTGGGCTAGACTCAACGACTCAATGTATCAGGTCTGATTCGGCTGTATTGATTGATACGGCTCGAATTATATTGGTCACGACCATGTCAAGATGTTGATAGTTGGAATAGATTCGTAGATTGGGTCTGTTGATACGCTTGAAAATTGTTCTATATATTCATTTTCTCGTCCTTCTACGTCGCAGGGTTGAAACCAAGAAATATTTGTTACCTTCATGATGTTTCGAACGTTTTCAAGAAAACCTTCTCGTAGAAGTATTTTAACAATGTTTTCAGCGATATTAGTAGATATTATTCGAACCATTCATATTTTATCAATGTTAGCCTTTCTTATAGAAGTTATTAGATCGGCAATAATATCCTTATCCTTGACAAACTATAATTATTTTTTTCCTCCTAATTTTGGTAAAATCAACATAATGATCCTTGTATCGGTCATGGTATGTAGAAAACCAATATGAATTGACCGATACTACTCAGTTTCGATTGATTTTTGAACCATGATCGTCCTTGGGTAGGGTATGAGTTCGGGTTGGTTCTGCCTATTTAGAGTCAGACCCGTATTTTATATAATTTCTAACACGTGAGTTAGGAAGACCGGGTATCGGCTTCCAGTATTGGTATTGAGGTGTACCCATACACATACCAAAAGTTGTTTGTGTAGAGTTTCTATACTCATTCCTTGCCCAACTTTAATTCACGAATAAAATTTATACCCAAACCCCGATTTTCTGGGTTGGTTTTTGGCTTTTTGGACTCCACTGCCACCCATGCCTCCCTTTTAGGTTTCTTCTTACCCTTATATTGGGGGACTCAAGGATTTTTGCAATGGGAATGGATGGGGTACATTGGAGTCTGGTGCCACATGGCTTGCATCGGCCTGTGGACTCTTAGCACCCACAAGGTCCAACAATTAAAGCTCAAAGCCAAATCCATTGCCCCCTTTAGTCCTTAAACTGATTCCGAAGTCGGTGCAAAGTCAAATTCATGGACCACTGTCCTTAAAGTTGTGCCAAAGTAGAAGTTTGAAAGGTAAGACTATGGGGACCTATATATCCGTAAAATTGGCTTCCCCAATAACATCCAAATGTTGTCCCAGATTCAAATATATTTTCTACTTTCTTTGCAAAGGAGGAAGACTAGGGTTATGCTCTTGGCTAAGACATGTAAATGACCAAATCAAGCTAATGAAATCATTAATCTTGTTTTCGTTTACTAGGTCTTATTTACTGCATCGAAGGTGTGTTCTGATCGGAGGTTCTCCTAATTGAAGTAATTAATGATAGGTGTTAGGGTTTATCGGAGGTCCTCTAGTTGAATCCATGTCCTCTCTCACCAAACAAGATGCCTCTTAGCACCCACAAGGTCCAACAATTAAAGCTCGAAGCCAAATCCATTGCCCCCTTTAGTCCTTAAACTGATTCCGAAGTCAGTGCAAAGTCAAATTCATGGACCACTGTCCTTAACGTTGTGCCAAAGTAGAAGTTTGAAAGGTAAGACTATGGGGACCTCTATATCCGTAAAATTGGCTTCCCCAATAACATCCAAATGTTGTACCAGATTCAAATATATTTTCTACTTTCTTTTCAAAGGAGGAAGACTAGGGTTCTGCTCTTGGCTAAGACATGTAAATGACCAAATCAAGCTAATGAAATCATTAATCTTGTTTTCGTTTGCTAGGTCTTATTTACTGCATCGTAGGTGTGTTCTGATCGGAGGTTCTCCTAATTGAAGTAATTAATGATAGGTGTTAGGGTTTATCGGAGGTCCTCTAGTTGAATCCATGTCCTCTCTCACCAAACAAGATGCCTCTTAGCACCCACAAGGTCCAACAATTAAAGCTCAAAGCCAAATCCATTGCCCCCTTTAGTCCTTAAACTGATTCCGAAGTCGGTGCAAAGTCAAATTCATGGACCACTGTTCTTAAAGTTGTGCCAAAGTAGAAGTTTGAGAGGTAGGACTATGGGGACCTCTATATCCGTAAAATTGGCTTCCCCAATAACATCCAAATGTTGTCCCAGATTCAAATATATTTTCTACTTTCTTTGCAAAGGAGGTAGACTAGGGTTATGCTCTTGGCTAAGACATGTAAATGACCAAATCAAGCTAATGAAATCACTAATCTTGTTTTCGTTTGCTAGGTCTTATTTACTGCATCGTAGGTGTGTTCTGATCGGAGGTTCTCCTAATTGAAGTAATTAATGATAGGTGTTAGGGTTTATCGGAGGTCCTCTAGTTGAATCCATGTCCTCTCTCACCAAACAAGATGCCTCTTGGCATATCCAAGATTGAGCGACGAGTGATTCCATGGTCCTGTAGATGGATTGCACTTGATAAGCAGTACTTTGTTAATAGTTTGTATTTCGGTTTCGTATCAGAATCCCGGAAAACCGAGATATTTCGGCGATAATTCAAGAAATTTCATGGATATTTTGGGACAGCTGTATAAAGGGGGAGAATTTTGGCGTATTTCGGCATATTTCTGTGTAACAATGTTTTGTTTTGGTATCCTGGAACGTGACTAAATGATTTGGCATTCCAACTTCTCGTGAATATCGGGTGAGACCAACAGCGTTTTCCTGCCTCTTGATATCAAAAGATGAATTTTCTGATACTTCACAGACATTGAAATCAACACAAGCCATGGGCGAGGCGATGAAAGGGGTCACCAAGGCGATGGGGCAGATGAACCGGCAGATGAACCTACCGGCGCTGCAGAAGATAATGCAGGAGTTCGAGCGGCAGAACGAGAAGATGGAGCTCGTCTCTGAGGTGATGGGAGATGCCATCGACGACGCCTTGGAAGGGGACGAGGAGGAGGAAGAGACGGAGGAGCTCGTGAACCAGGTCCTCGACGAGATTGGAATCGACATCAATTCCGAGGTACATCATGCTCGCAAAGTCGAACATCCGCGACGGCACTCTTCCATTGAGATCTCGGACTTACTGGTTTCTATTTATGCAGCTGGTCAAGGCGCCCTCGTCGGCGGTGGCTCCGCCGGTGGCCGCCAACAAGGTAGCCCAAGCTGAAGCAAGTGCGGCCGACGATGGTGGGATCGACAATGATCTACAGGCGAGGTTAGATAATCTCAGGAAAATGTAGACTTCCATGAGAGCCTGACATTTGAGAAGGAACCAAGGGTGCCAGTGTGTATTATATGATGTGATATGTTTGGTATTATGCTATGTCTATAGATCAAACAGAGGTTCGTTCCAAGTTCTCATTCTCCACCTCCAATTAGGAATCATGTTCGAAGATCATCGAACCTCTAGAACACTAGAAGAACTTTGGTCGAGCCAGCGTGAAAGACACTTAGAAGAATCAAGGAACTTGAATGTTTGAATACGCTCCGATTATAGGATTCTGGAAGCCCGGAATCCCTAAAAAAGAAAAAGAGCTTGTTTGAATATGACCAGATCCTAAAAAGTGTTTTATTCGGAGAGCCCAAAATGTACATCTGAGAGCTATTTTTTTGGAGCCCAAAATTGAGACTTTGGACTCCAAAGCCATTTTTTTTAAGATTTTGGGATTCTGGGCTCCTAGAATCCCAGAAGCAGAATCCTATCCAAACAGAGCCGCTCTGCTTGGATAGGAT
The DNA here is from genome assembly GCA_947650365.1 of Chamaelirium japonicum. NCBI lineage: Eukaryota > Viridiplantae > Streptophyta > Magnoliopsida > Liliales > Melanthiaceae > Chamaelirium > Chamaelirium japonicum. The sequence goes on along the minus strand of OX393550.1, from coordinate 97,343,030 downwards.
TCTGATTCTGAGAGTCTTGGAGCCCAGAATACGAAAAAAGGGCTCCGGAGCTCGATTTTGGGCGCCAGGAAATTGGCTCCCAGGAGAACGTTTTGGGTTCTCTGAAGAAATGCTTTTCGGGATCTGTTGTATCCAAACAGGCTGTCTTTTAGAGATTCTTGGCTCCTAGAATCTCGGATCCGGATCGTATCCAAACATTCCCTATGGAACCATCTAGAAGTATCTCATATACAAGCGACAATTATCTTTTATTGAAGCAGAGTATAGAACGGTAAAATAGCTTCACTAGATCCAAACACACGTGTGGGGTGCATCCAATCAAGACCGATGGATAAGTAGCCTATATACTCACTAAGGCTCCGTTTGTTTCGAAGTATTCTGTGAGGTATTATGGTTACGAGGTATTTGTCTTATCGTTTATTTTATGGTATTGAGTTAACCTCAGTTATGACATAACCCAGAGACTAAATCGAATTACTGTGCCCGGACACTGCAAAACAAATGAGTAAGTCATACATATATTTTAAATACTTACCTCAAAGCGGCTTACTGCACTGGATACTTCGAACCAAACCAAACCAAATGGAGCCTAAATGGCTCGATCTGTCTAAGCCGTAAGAGGACACACAAGAGATCAATAGAAAGTGTGCTCTTGATGCTTAACACACAAAAGCAATTGATCCAAAGGTGGTGTAGACTCGATATGGCTTCAATATTTATTGATAGGGCTTCTCGGGAAAGAATATACAAACCTTTTACATATGCATGGTTTGCATGGCATGGGTTGTTGGATAGTCTCTTTGGGAGAATGAACTTGAATTATTTAGCCAATTTTGGATTTGTACTTCATGCAATTAATAAAAAAAATCATGCAAGTAGCCCAACAAAAATAGGCCAAAGATACATATATTTTTTGGCATGACCAAAAAAACAAAAGAGCAAATTTGATTTACCCCCCCAAAATTATATGCTAATTAGTAAGTCACCCCTCTCTTAATCGATATTAAACGTACCCCCCCTTCTAAAAATTAGACTTACACTTCCATAACAATATGATATTTAGACATACACCCCCATAACTAAATGATATTTAGGCATACCCCCCCATTCTGGCCAATTATATAGTAATTTGGGGGTATAAGTCAAATTGGGGGGGTAAGTCTAATAATGATTAAAATGGGGGTGACTTACTAATTAACATATAATTTTAGGTGGGGAAGTGTCAAATTTGCCCAAAACAAAATTATCTTCGGAATATTTTCGTTGGGCCAAAGATAATAAAGACCAACAAACCAAGCAATGCAATAATCCCTCCCCCCCTCTTAAGGTAGACCACACATCATACAAAATTTCTTCTAAACTTTTCTTTACATAGCCGGGAGGTTGATCAGCATAAACTACCTCTTTAAGAAATTCAATCAACCACGCTGACTTGACATTCGTTTTATAAACTTTCCAACTTCTTTGGGCTATCAATGCTAGTAACATTTTAATTGTTATACTCTGAGCATGAGGAGCAAAGGCTTGCTGGAAATCTATTCCATATCTTTGGGTTGTAGGCTTTCACAACGAATCGAGAGGCTCGAAAATTCTCAGTTTTCATTTAACTTTGTTTTATAGACGCACTTTACATCACTTGATTTTTAGCCTTTTGGAGACTCCACAAGCTCCGAAGTATTGTTTCTTTCAATAGACCCGGTAAGACCAGTTTACCACCCGGGACTATTCAGTTGACCCGATCCGACCCAATTCGACTCGACCCGACCTGACCCGAAAGACCCGCTGGTATTATATATTATAGTATCGGATTGCGGGTAGACCCGACCCGACCCGACACGACCCGTTGAATACTAAACGGGTCTTCCCGGGTCTACCGTGTCCAGACCCTAAACCCGGACCTATCGTGTCGACCCGTTTACGACCCGAACCTGTTTAGCCTTGACCCAGACCCGCTAACTTCGTGTCGGGTCGTGTCGGGTCCAAAATTGCCAGCCCTAAACTAGATGGTAATTCAACTATGCTAGGAGTTGATGTTTACCTATCCTGGCACCTTGAGGCTGTTGGAAATAAATCCATGGTAGAGGCCCGCAGCGGAAGCAAAGAATAGGTCTGAGGACCGAGAGCGGTGTGCGTTACATATCAAAATTTTCATCGAAATGATCTACATATGCGTGTATGAAACTAGCATGGCAACTACACGAACCTTTAACGACGATCTAACGCAAAAGAACAATCTAGCATGTATGCATGTTCTAATTATGTTAGATCTACTTGTTAGAGATCATACCTGCGTGCGGAATCTTTCACCGCGACAAATTTCTTCTTTGTCGATGGAGACGGGCTACTGATCTGCTCGACATAGCTTTGGTACGACGGCCATAACTTTCTGCTTCGAACTCCGATTGGGCTGAAATTTGGATTGCAGGTAGCCAACTTCGAGATACAACTTTTGCAACAAGTTTCACGTCGTTTGGACTTCTGTAGATCCCGGAATCATAGAAACAACGCTGATTTTCTGTGCAGATTCTGGACAGCAAAAGGTTACGGGAGACGCCTTCTAGTTCACCCGATCTCACACGATGCACGGCACCTCGTCGATGGATCTCTGAGTGCCTCCATACGACGAGCCTTCTCCTTCTACGAAACACCACGTGAGGAAGACGAGTCGCCATCCAATGGCGCAAGCGAGGGAGAGAGAGACGAGAGAGGAGATGCGAAGAGATGAGAGGGGGTGGCTAGGGTTTCCCCCATGGCTTGGGCCGGCCCTAGGGCTTGCATGGCTCATTAATTTCGTCCCCCCCTCTCTCCCTATGCCTTATATAGGGTCGGCCTTATCCTTATGGATAAGTCTAGCGGATAGGATTGACTGATTCAAACCTCTCCCTATATATCTCTTCTTTTATCTCTATATTTTCCTTGTTTTCGAAAACGGTCAAAACCAGCCCGTTTTCTGCGCCTCATGACCGGCCCTTTCATCGGAGGCATCAACCTCCTGAAACTAATAGGGCCGGCCTTGACCAGTCTCTCAACACTTAGGGTCGGCCTCCTTAGTGCATAGTGGCGCATGGTATGACCAAAACGCCCTTATGTCACTAGTTGGTCGTTCCTCGTGTACGAGACTTTGCTAGGCACACATAAGTGAAGTGCACCAGTGATTTCACTATTCTCTGAGGTTCCCGTAGGGTGCCCCTAGTGAAGTCAACTAGTCAACTCGCAACATATCCCGGTGCATCGCACCCATGTGGCAAAGTCCACTTATGACAAGGAATTGCTACATGCGTCTCTGCACTAACCTAGGGTTTCCCCTTAGTGCACACACGTAGCTACGCATCTACCGTGCACTAGTGCGAAGCACTCACGGAGCGTAGGCTTGGACTTCTCGCTTCCTCTAACTACATTCTGTGTTTCGAAGAGATGGTATAAGAACCGTACATAATGTCGATAAGGTGGAACCTTCAGGGACCAGGGTTCATGGCTTCCAACTCAGACTCGATCGACACACTACCTGAGTGTACCATCGATCCTCTGAGTCCGAGTTAACCTGCGTAGCCACCCAGAGTGTGACGCAGGCTGCACTCCAATTCTCCCGGACTTACTATGTTCTCCCTCATACCCCTGCACTCCACTTAGTATGGTAAACCCGTTGTCCCTCCACTTGGTGCCATGACGCAACTCGAGCGGTGGAGAATACCGTCAGACTCGAGTGCTCATATGACTCGGTTCCTTCCAGGTTGACCACATACATCGTACCTCCGATTACTCTTCCGAGCAACCGGATCCATCATCAGTCGAACTGATGACCACCTGGCCAGGGTTTAATACGACGTAGGTCAGACCAAGGAATGCACCTCCCGTTAGGGGTGTGGATAGCCTGCAGGAGTGACACGGTGATGCAACGCCAGCCGGGTAACCCAGTACACCGTGGTTTTGGATCACTGCATCCGGATCCTCACACATTGGTGCGCCAAAGCACCACACAACTGGTTAGTCCACCAGACATGGTTCCTCAGGGTTTAGGACCGTTTTACCCTAAGCAGAAACACGGTTTAGTGCACCGATGTCTGCTCATCGATCTGTGCACCGTGTTGGTTCCGTTCGGCCACAGACACTGTGCCTGGTAATGACCGTGGTGAAGACACCCACGCTCTGTCATCCCAACAGCTTAACCTGATAGGGCGACCAACCCTAATCAGAGCTGCGAACGTATTTAGGTTACATGGGACCAGTCCCTTGAGTCTCCCACTCAAGTGGATTACCATGTAGCCATGGCTCTCTGTTCTGTAATCAGAACACGTACTAAGGTACGTACCAATATGCATTCCAATACTATCAATTGTACATAGCTAAACTATAGGTTTTACGAGCTGTAGACCTCACCAATTCTAACAATCTCCCACTAGGTCTAACGAGGAATAACGGTGTTGAGCTCTGTAGCTTCTACATGCTGCCCAAAAGCCTTTGCAGGAATTCCCTAAAGGAATTGGCAACATTGTCTGTAGATTCCACCTCAGTACCGCTACTTGTATTTCCTCCTATAACTGTCAGATCAAGTGGAGTTTGTACTTGATGGGTTTCCCCTCATGGCGGTGCCTAGTCTCCTTGGACCTTGCTTACCGCTCTTCTGTTGTAACAACAGATAACTGAGCCTCTGGTACGCGTCCCAAGTTCTCTAAGAAATTCCTAAGCCTTACCACCTGATATACTACTTCGCACGTAACAACGTGATAAGCCTCTGTGGTAGAGTCTGTGATGCACTTGCTTCACACTCTACCAACTACCGCTTCTAATCCCAAGATAAAAATAATCCCTGAAATCGATTTTCTGGAACGCACATCTGACACCAAAGTCAGATCCTGTGTGTCCAATCGATATCAGGAACTGTGAAGTGCAAGCTAACTCACAATCCTTACTTAATGAGGATTTCTGAGTATACCCTTCACATCGGTCCAGAGATCTGGACCCGGGTTCAACTGAAACTGACCCATCATTCCTGCTGCACAATAGATATCTAGCCTCGTAAAACGAATCTGGCTAGAATCTTATCTTCATGCGTAGCCTGTGACAGCAAGAGAACCTTGCTCTGGTTATCTAGAGTTACCTTGATTCCCAGAGCATAACTCGCCTCACTAGGGTCTTTCACATCGAATTGTGATGACTACAAACCTTTACCGTAAACAATATTCTTACGTCATTTTCAATCAGTAGGATATCGTTAACGTAAAGTACTATGTACACCCTTGTAGCTTTTTCATCTTTCTTGTACCCACTTGGTTTATCATCATTCTGATCAAATCCGTGTGAGCGGATTTTCTTGATCAAAATAGATATTCCAACTTGGATGCTTGCATCAGTCCATAAATGGACCTTTTGCAACTTACATCATATATCTTCCTGACCTACTGACACAAAGCCTGGGGCGATATCATCCATATGTCCTTTCCAAATTCCCGTTAGGGAATAACTGTCTTGATATCCATCTACCAGATCTCCCAACTATAATGGGCTGCGATGGATTAAAAGGATCCGTTATAGACTTATGCATAGCTACCAATGACATGGTTTTGACATAGTCAATCCCTTCTCCTTTGGTAACTAATCTAGCTACTTAAGTCTTAACTGGGTGCTCTTCTTATACACCTCCTACACCCTGAAGGGTGATAGTGTCATAAGTGTCAAGACTGTTCCAAGGGACATTGATGCAAATTTGCCTCCATGGTCTTTTGTTAGGTAGAGCTGTCGGAAGCTCCCACTACTTCTTCGTAGCTCTAGGCATCATCCTCCTGAAACTCTGGATTAACTATCAAAGTTTCTCCATAGTATCTTTCAGGAGCTCTGATGGTCCCACAACGATGAGGTGGTGGTGGTACAAATTGAATTGTTTCTACAGTACCTGGTATACTAGTTTCTGTATCATCTACTCCCACTACGTTTTTCAGATGCGCACTCTCTACCAGTACCCAGTAGTTCACCCAGAACTACCTTACTGATAAACTTATGGTCTATAATATAATCTTGGTCTAGGTAGATGGTATTCGTAAAAACGATTACCTTCCTAACCTCAAGATCATAGAATAGTCCACCTTATGCCTCCTAAGGGTAACCTACAAATAGATATACCTGGAACTATATCTCCATCTCATCCCTCTTGTCCTTTTGCACAAGTGCAAGACAACCTTATATCTCGAGGCACTATAGTGTCAGCTTTCGCTTAGACCATAGCTCTCTATAGGTCTGAGGTGCTGATCTAGATGAGAGATAGTTTCAGATATAAGCTACTGTTTTAAGGTACATCCCCACCAAAAGGTAGGTAGTACACTTGGCAATATTCATCATACTACGGACCATGTCAAACAGGGTCTGATTCCTTCTCTCGGAGACTTTATTCTGATGTGTCATCCTTGGAGCATTTAACTGAGAGATAATCCCATGCTCCTTTAGGATCCTATGGAACTCGTCCGATAGTGACTTATTCCTTCGATTAAATCGAAGAGTCTCCTATCGTCTGGACGCTCTTGGAACCATAGACGTCAAAATTAACTAACTCCCATACCTTCATGGCCCTTTTAGTTATTCTACCTTCCAGATTACACTCATCGGTTAGAAGGATCTCCGATGATTCTGTGAACAGAAACTCGGCCTTCTGTCACCTCTGAATTTATCTGAGGCAAAATATCTAAATCAGAGGGATCACAAATGGGATAGATTCTCCGAAGGATTTAGATGAATTTAAATTTGACGCTGCAGCTGTCATGAAATCTATTTTCGAATTAAGATTAAATTTAAAGAGATTATTCTGATCTATTCCTCTAGTACTGAAGCTATCTTTTCAATTTAAGATACACACATACGGTGCTGTCTAAAACTAAAAAACTTTATTTACTAAGGAGGAAACAGAACTACATCTCTAAAAAAAATAAAATCTGTATTTCGGAAAAACTAAAACATTCATATCTAACAGCTTCCGTAGCGGCTTATGGCATCAGTACCTATGTTAGGATTACTTTACTATAAAGTAGCCTTCTGCTTTCCTTGAATCTCTGTAGACCCGAAGTCTACATTCTAAGAAGCATAAGAACTGCTACTAGATAGCGACTCAAATCCTAACATCCTGAGGTCATACTCAATCTTCAAATACCCCCTATACTTGCTAAAACAGAAACTCTTCCGTCCTTAGCGTTACCATACTTAGGAGTCCACACTAGTTTCTGCACTAGAATAGTTTTCGATCTCTTATAAGTTACTCCCTTAGGTTCTTCTAAAGAAGACCTAGGTTAAGCACTAAAGGCTTTGCCTTTAATCTTGATCCCATCCTTTGTCTCTTAGAAATCTCCTTAGAAGTTCTGCGTTTGTCATCTCTAGCTTGTTAAAGCTAAAGTCTCTGACAACGCCTTCGAAAGTTCCAGACAAGGATGCAAGACAGACGTCTTCCACCACCTCGTCATCTGGTACTATGTCTTTGGAATCTAGTTCGATCTGGAACTCAAGTATGTGTTCCCGAACAAACATACCCTCAGACATCTCGGTACCGACAAGTATCTTGGTGGATAAGCGATGAGTCTACCGACTTCGCCTAGCAGACATCTTATGCAAGTAAAACTTTATTAGAGAAGACCTGACATATCTCTGACTCGCTTCTAAAGAGTTGTCCGCAAGTCTGCTATAACATAGCACTTGCATATCTCCTTAGACTCTTGCTAGTCGTCATATGCCCTAGTTAGTGCCCTAGTGATATCTGGACCCGTTAGGTCTAGTACAGGGATATTTAGATTGGAAGCCAATGTACGTTTACTACGCTAAGCATAAGCTAGAGATAACGCTTCCGCTCTACGTAGTTATTACAATATCGGATTGCCCGATAGACCCGCTGATACTATATATTACAATATCGGATTGCGGGTAGACCCGATCCGACCTGACACAACCCGTTGAATTTTAAACGGGTCTTCCTGGGTCTATCGTGTGTCCAGACCCTAAACCCAGACCCGACCCGTTTATTAAACGGGTCTATCGTGTTGACCCGTTTATGACCTGAACCTGTTTAGACCTGACCCAGACCCGCTAACTTTGTGTCGGGTCTGCCGTTTCGGGACCGAAATTGCCAGCCCTAGGTTAACCCATGAAACTTTGAAAGGATTGGGGTGAGGTTTCCTATTCAAACGCCATTCGAGTGAGTGTTTGACGAGACTGCATTCACGCAACCCCTGGTGTCTGTATGATGAATTTGCACATCTTAGTGGTCCCCAATTGTGTTGGCCCAATCGGTGAGACCGTTCTTTGTTTGCGGCTGAGGTCACAACCTTCAACCCGAGTAGTGGCGGCTTGGCTTTGATGGCCATTTCACGCCATGCGTGGCGGTTTGCGCACCGTCGGTGGCAAATCATGCGCTCCTGATGGCGAGTTGCACCTGATCAAAGAGCCCATGTGGCTCTCGCTTGCGCGAGTAGTGAAGGTTATTATAATTCCGTGTGTGTTGATATATACTAAGTAAATGTCCGTGTTTGTCGGCACTTGAACGATCGTCTTATGTGCCGCAGCTATCTTTTACATTATGATTCATTTGCTAAAGAGAGAGACAGTACTATTTAAACTTTTTAAAAAAATCTTATATAATATTAGGGGTGCAACTCGGATCGGGTTGGTTCAGGTTTGAGCCAACCCAGAACCAAACCGAACTAGTTCGATTCTACCATATTGAATCCCGAACAAATCCAACCCACACTATGATCAGGTTGGTAGTTGGTCTAAAAAAATAATGGCAATCAGCTATTTACTAGCAGGCTAGAGGTTCCTATTGGGCTTTAGGTTTTAGCCACTCGCTGAGGTCTCTTGGTAGCTGGTTCAACATTAGCAAACTACTAACATTAACTAAGGGTTCTAGTGTGATGTAGTCCAAAAGTCTAAATCCGTGACGTATATATATGTGGTCTAATATATATGAGTTCGGTTCTCGGGTTGGGTCTGGTCTGACCGAGCCCTAACCCAAAACCGACCCGTATTTAGTCGGGTTCACAAAACATAGAACCAAACCAACCCATTTAGTTAAAACACCCAAACCAACCCAACACATTTAGGTCGGGTTGGGTCAGTTCTCGGCTTTACCCATCCCAAGTTGCAGCCCTAATTAACATTGAATGACCATTAAATACTGTTGAATATGTATTTATCATTTTTATAGTAAGTTTTTAATATTTGTCTAGTAGGTGTTTAATAGGATTTTTGACAGAGCTGTATTCACACATGGGAGAGTGGTCTCCGTTTGAATTCTCTCTCTCTCTTCATACCTTGATCTACGGCTAGATCTATTTTGTGCTTTTTTGTCCTAATTAGCTTATGAATAGCCGTATCATGTTATATAGATGTACGAGTCATAATTATTATTTGATCCCTAGTGGGTGCGAAGCTGAGCCGAGCTTCAACGGTAGCCAGGGTGACCACATATGACGCAATATAAAAAAAAAAAACCATAAAGAATTTATTGAATTCATTACAAAAGTATTTCCAATATTAATGTACGTGATCTGTTCTCCAGGCTGTCATACTCGAAGAATATTTTTTTCGAAGGGACCGCTATAGTTGTCAGTACATCACATGTAAGTGCGCCGACACAAGATATTTAGACCAAAGATCTATACTCGCCATAGGAAAGCGAGAGAAGTGCACTAATTTTTAATAACCCTACGAAAACTCTCCACTGATACCGAGAGCGAGACCCACCACAACAGAGCGGGACAAAGATTTGGGCGGCATTTATTCGAACCCTTGACCAAGACCACGGGATGCATATGTCTTACCAATTGAGCTATCAGTCTAAGTCGCACTAAAAGAACTTTACTTCCCACTTTTGTTCATGTCCCAATCTTTTAAGTCAAAGTTTTCGCCTACCAAACACGCCTGTAAAACTATCAGCCCGCTTTCTCCCCGTTTTCTTAGACTTCCCCAAGTCCACAGAAAAGGTGTTGCCTCCAAATCTCACACCAATTTTGCTTGTAGAACTCAGAAGTGATAGGGAAGCCGGCCCGACCCTTTCAGAGGCAAACGGTCGAGCTCAAGACAGTAGTCCATTCTTGATTTGGATGCCAACCAAGTAACAGGGAGACTGAGATTATAGTCGACCCCATTTATTTGAGATCTGGGGCTCGATGCGCAAGTGGCATCGGAGCCGTCCGATGGCAGGCGTCTCCGACAGGTGAATTGTTGCGTCTCTGTGATGTACGCACATAAACAAATCAGTCGAGATTGGAGTATATCAAGATCACACATCTCTTACAAGGATAATACTACTTATCCCGAATGGTCAATCAGAATGGCTTCGTTGCACCCAGTCCCGATTGATGAATCACAATATGCTCCGACTGGCAGGCAAAGGGATCGCTTTTGTCCTTAGCCTGCCTTTTCTTGCTTTTCTCTCTCTCTCTCTCTCTCTCTCTCTCTCTCTCTCTCTCTCTCTCTCAATTTGCAAGCAAAAGCCCACGTTTTGTAAGCAAAGAGGGGGAGGCCGGAGTGAGAGCACGAGGAGGGTGAGAACAAAGAGAGGGGCTTTTGGTTTCTTTGGGCGGCATGGTTGACGGCGGGGGTGGTCAGCGAGAAAAAGAGGCGAAAGGTTTAGACGGGTAAATCATACCTTTTTTTTTTTTATAAAAAAATTACATTTTTCAGTGTTTTGAAAACCGGATCGGACCGGACGGTGCAACCTGTTTGGACCGGAACCGGAACATGATTCGGTTCAGTCTTTGAATAAACCGGTTTGTATGTTAACCCAGGAATCAAACCTTCCCATTGAAGAATTTAAGTAGATATCTATATTAAAAAACATATTTTTATACGGTTCAAACGGTTGAACCACCGGTTTGAACCGATTTGGACCGAACCGGATGCCTTTTCGGTTCGCCTTCCGGTTCGGTTTTGAAAACACTGCTTTTCTATACTGAAAAGAATATTTCACTTTTATGAGTTTGAATCTTCTACGGTTTCAGCAACCTATAGTTTGAGATGATAGGCGGGTGTTGCGTTGCGCCCATTTGGCACTAACGGCATTGCAGTCAACGGATTGAGTGCAATTCACGGTGGAACCCGGTGGTATTGGAAGGCACATAAAAGGTGAGTCTTACTTAGCCTAATGGCTGCGCATGCGATGCCATTAGTGCTACATGGCATGCACCGGCCCAACCGTAGAAGATTCGAACTCCTCACTTATATGCTGATGGGGCGATTGATATAGCAACATGTTGAGCCTTTTTGAGGACACCCCACAGGGTCGGAGACGCAACATAATGAATTGTCCATCGGACATGGTTAGGTGCGGTTTTGGGTAAAACCGAAACAACACCGCAACACTGAATCGCCACACCGAAATCACACCGCGATGGTTTTCCATTATGTAAAACCAAAACCACACCATGCGGTGCGGTGTGGTGCGGTGCACTGCGATTTATCATTATAATGGTCTAAACGGTGCGATTTTATGCGATTTTGGTTAAAACCGAAACCACACTACACTGAAACTGAAACTGAAAACCGAAACCGCACTACTACACCGAAACCGAAAACCGAAACCGCACCGCACCACGACGGTTTTATATATATTTTGGCAAATCAAAACCGCACCATGCAGTGCGGTTTACCGCGATTTTTGGTTTTAAATCGCACCGCTGCCATCCCTAGACATGGCTTGGATGAGCATGACGAGTTGGTGATGGACACTATCCCCACACTCTGGGTGCTGGGAGCCCACTATCCCGATGTGCTGGGACCCGCTACACCTCACAGTGGGCCCCGCGGTTGTGTGGGGCCCAGGATATGCTGAAAGTTTTCCCCTGGCCAACTCACCCACCACTGCAATGTGTCCGAGATTATATCCCGCAGGATGTCCAAACAGCACTTTCCATTTTATTTCAGGAGTCGTGCTATTTGGACATACAATCAGACATATATGTCGAAAGCATGCCGACATGGATGACGGCACCCGATTGACTGGCTGTATGTTCGATATGTCCTGAGCTCTGCTATCTGAACATAGAAGGGGGCAAAAAATACAGATATAATGTCCCTTTGTATGTCCAACTAGTGTGTTCTTTCTGTCTCCTCTCCATTAAATAACAATATTTTCTTATTTTTTTTAAAAAAATCATGAATAATTTGTAAGAAGCAAACGAATTATTCTCCGAATTATTTGCCATCCTGCTATGTATCTAGGGCTGGCAATTTTGGACCCGACACAGCAGACCCGACATGACCTGACACAAAGTTAGCGGGTCTGGGTCAGGGCTAAACGGGTTAGGGTCGTAAACGGGTCGACACGATAGACCCGTTTAATAAACGGGTCAGGTCCGGGTTTAGGATCCGGACATGGTAGACCCGGGAAGACCCGTTTAAAATTCAAAAGGTCGGGTCGGGTCTATTGAATAAATCCATGGGGTCGAGTCGGATTGGGTCGGATCGGGTCTATTGGGTTAGGTTGGGTCGAGTCGGATCGGGTCGAGTCGGATTGGGTCGGATCGGGTCTACTGAGTAAATCCATGGGGTAAACGAGTCTAACGAGTCAACCCGTTTATAAACGAGTCAGGTACGGGTTTAGGATCTGGACACGATTAGTTAAACGGGTCAGGTCCGGGTCTAGAGGTTTTGGACACGACCCGAAACTAGACACGACACGGCCCATTGCCACCCCTATATGTATCTGAATAACTCCTGAAAACTTCACGCATTATTCATGGATTTTACAAATAATTCATGAATTTGGTTGCTTTTATTTGATATTTACTTTATTCTAAATATAGATATGTATTTTGGTATCAATTTATACATCATAGTTCAAGGACTAGACGGGAGTGTGGTCGAGATGGAAGAGGGCTCTCTTAGAGGTTTGAGGGAGGATATATGGTGCTGCTGTGGACATTTCTCTTCTTAGGGTTGCTAATCCTATGGTTGGTGATGAGGGTACCCGAGATCCTTTGGGCTCGGAAGAGGTGCTACCTGAGGAAGATGCTATTGTCGTTGATGTGGTGCACGTCTATTGACAGTCATAATTCTGGCTGTACTTTCTCGAAAGGGAAAACAAGGCTAGAAAGGGGAATGATCCTGATGCAGTCCCTTCTTCGGCTGACAGAGCTTCCCAGAAGGGGCGACCTAGTGGATCGGAGATCAAATGAAAACATCTTCAATTTCGTCCAAGCCATCGAGTTGGGTATTTCCCCTTGCCCAGCGAACATGCGCAGCAGCCCTCACCTAGCAAATCTTAGAACATATTTGATTATAGCTAGGGCAGCGCTTTGAGTTAATTCTAGAGTTCTTGAACCAGACATGCAGACCCGACCACCCTGCCCAAGGCCCGCTTACACATGAGTGTTGTCCTTGCCAATCTATCTACTCGACTTCAACCGAGGCTCCCCAACAATTGGGATGGGACAAATTGGATTATCTCCTTCAGAATCATTAGGATCAGTTGTTAACCTTTGATGAAGAGGAACAGAGCCTAAGATATGCTAGCGGACAACACCATTCTTGACATAGTTTCGACTATCGGTTTCTCAAGTTAGGGTTTTGGGTACAAATTCTAGCACATTCGTGAGTTGGAAAGGTCTAGAGCTTCGAAGTCTTGAGACCGTGTTGGTCGAGGTTTTGGGTTTTGATTTAAAGCTTTTGGGCTTTTCGAGTTATACCATGGTGGTCGGAATCACTTTATAGATGTTTGGTGTCTTTTAGGCATAGTTTGTATATTCTTCTTCTTTTAATGAACTGGTAGGGGTCTAGGCCAGCGCACACCCCCCCCCCCCCCCCCCCCCCCTCATTCACTAAGAGAGATTTAAAAAAAAAAAAAAATCAAAACATCATTTCTCATGGAATATATTATTTTTTATATTTTCGAGCTTTTACAAAACTTATTCCAAACTTTCCAAATTTTTATGCTTTATTTATCAATTTATACAAATTTTATGTTTTAAGTTCAATTTTATGTTTTATAGATCAATTATTCAAAAAAAAAAAATTTGAATTTCAAATTTTACCCCCTCTCCGAATTATTCTAGAACATCAAATATATTACTATACTCAGCATAGGCCGTAAGTGTATTACATGACCAAAGTGTATGTCCCAATCCAATATGGGCCTGGAGAAAGTGATCTTTTTAGAACAATATATGTCTCATTCCCGCCTCTAGAAAGACCAATCAATGCATTCTATGAACATCTATATGCAGGAGTTTCTTTAACTTTCATACATTGTAGTCGGGGACGGAGCTAATATTTTTATGTAGGGCCGGCATGGGTAAGGTGCTAAGCTTGTCAATCTAGCCCTTTGGAGAGGATACCATTCCTGGCCCGGTTCTCTAAAGGCATAATACTCTACTACTCGAATTGATACTGCAAAATTACTTTAGCAGACTAACAAATTTGAAGTATCAATTTGGATTAGCAAAATATCAATTCGATTGCTATAGTGTTTTCATTGTAACAGCTACAATGATTTAGGCTACAGTCAAATTGCTGTAGCAACCAATTGATATTTTGCTACAGCGAAATCATTGTAGCAATTATCATATAAACACTTTATTATCTGCAGCACGAGGAGTAATGAAAGGATATTTTTATCATTTGATAGGGGTTGAAAAAGTCAACAATATTTTAATGTAAAACTGTCTTTTCAAAAATGATTAAGAGATCAAACGAACACATTGACAAGACTATATCTTAATACATCCCCTATAAGGTGGTTTTCACTAAGTCCCCTTTTTTTTAAAAAAAATGGAGACTTAGTGAGCCGTCTCTGACAAAGAGACCGATTACATGATTTTGGAAACCTGTTGATGAAAATATTCTCTGTTGTGTTTTAAATTTTTTTTGCAATGCCACCAAACCAGTGAACAACGAACTGGTCAGATCTGCTCGCCTCCACTGCTCGCCGCCGCCGAACCCCACTTCCTCCCTCCTCAGTGACGGTGGCTACCGTCGAGCTAGGGTGAGATGCACTAATCAACGGTGGCTGCCGTCAGGGTAGGGTGCGATGCACCAACCGGAGTTCCACCTCCTCCCACCTCACCAGTAGTGGTTGTCGTTGGGATGAGGTACAATGCATCAGCCGGAGCCCCACCACCTCCCTCTTCACCGGTGGTGGTCGCGTCGAGAGAGAGATGGAAGAAGAGAGATTGCAAAAGAGAGCAGAAAAATGATAATTTTGGGTTTACCAAAAAAAGCAAGGATCTTACGCTAAAAGAAACTTTAGGGAGTCCTATTTACGGGATGGATATGTTGTCAACGACCTCTCAGACATTAACCCTAAAAAAATGCGGTACAAACTGTCGGATGTAGAGAGTAGTCGATCATAGAGGTTTTTCCCAAAATGGCCCCCAATTCTAACTAAAATACCCCCGAGATTTATAAAGGGCTTCACTCTCAATTTCAAAGGGATTTGACTTTGCTCCACTGATGATTCGTCTCCTCTTTCAATCGCTGACGCTTTTGGAAAGAAACATGTGGTGCATCCCATTTCAATGACCACGATTAGGCCATGGGATGAATCCGAGGGGGATGCCAGTACCACGACCGAATGTAGCCCACCACCTACTATCATCACCAGCCCATCGTCGTCGTCGACCATAGGCAGGTACCTCTCGCCGACGATGCCACCCTGTCGGCCACCACCCGCCGCTGTCATTGTCGGCCACCAACCCCATCGAATACTGGTTGTCTGTCGTTGCCGTCTCATCTGCCACCACCCACGGTGGCCGATGAGGCAGCGAGGGTGGAGGCCAGCGGCGATGGTGGTGGGTGGTGCCCGATGGAGCATCGGTCATGCCGAACTTGCTTCTGGCTCTTATTTCCATCTCCTATTTTACTACAGTGCATCGTAGAATGTGCTAACACATTTCACTACATTGTCGTAGTAGAATGCGTCGGTGCATCAATGAAATGCTTTAGCGCACATGGGTCGGCGCATCAGTGAAATACTCAGGAGCATTTCACTGATGTGCCTGTGCGCTGACGCATTATGTGCACGAGTGCATTTCAATGGCTATGATTGGGCCATTAGATGAACCCTATGGGGATGCCACAATCACTTGCCGTTGTTGTGCCATGCCGAACTTACCTCCAAATCTTAATTCCAACTCATTTTTTCTCTCTTGTTTACTATTTTTACATTACATCCATCTAATCTTTCATTAAAAGCTACTGGTGTTGTTGACTTCATTTTATGCTCAACTCTAGACGGTCTCGTAGAGGATCACGTGAGGATCGTAATACCTCCAGAATAGCTAAATTCTGATGAAAAACGAAAAATGTACGTCATTTCAAACTTTCCTCCTGCTCTCATTTCTTTCCTCTTATATAATATTTTTACATTTCATTTATTTAATCTTTTATTAAAAGTTATTAGTGTTGCCATGCCGAACTTGCCTCTGCCTCTTATTTTTATCTCCCATTTTATTTTGTTATCGCAGTAGAATACGCTGGAGCATTTAACTGCGACATCGCTGTAGAATTCATCGACGCATCTTTATTGACGTGACATAACATCTTCACTACTACACCAGTACATCTTCACTGGTGCTCCGACGTATTTTCACTAGTGCATCAGCACATCTTCACTGATGCATCGTAGTATAATGTGTCAGTGCATTTCACTGTGGCGCATTAATGAAATGCACCAGCATATTTCATTGTGGGCTGGCGCATTTGATTCCGGCTATTATTTCCTCCCTCTTGTTCACTTTATATTACATACATCCAATTTTCTATTAAAACCTACAAGTGGTGCTGACTTTATTTTATCCTCGCTTCTGAATGGTCTCGTTGAGGATCACCCGAGGATCGCAACGTCTCTAGAATCACTGAATTCCAAAGAGAAACGAACCCCGTGCCGAACTTGCCTCCGACTCTCATTTCTTCCCTCTTGTTCACTGTTTTTACATTACATCCATCCAATCTTCCATTAAATGATATTGATGGTACTGACTTCATTTTATCCTCGTCTCTAGATGATCTCATAGAGGACCACCGAGGATCGCAATGTCTTCATAATTATTGAATTCCGATGAGAAATGAAGAATATACATCATGCTGAACTTGCCTCCGGTTCTTATTAATTTCTTATCGCCTACCGCCGCCACTGGTCATCGTCCGCTCACCGTCGGATCGACGACAATGACTCACTAAGTAATTCACGCTATGTAAGGACGTTGGGGATGAAAAATGATACCATCCTAAAGATCTCCGACGACGAGAGGTGGTTGAAGTGGGAAAAAATTCAAGCGGAGAAGATGGACATACTTTTTTGATTTTTTTTTATCTATTTCGTTTGTCTTTAAGGGTAAAATAGTCCAAAAAAAAATAACAGTTATTCGGGTGTAACATTTGGCACGTGTTGTGGGATAAAAAAGTAATGCAAAAAGCAACTGGTCCATTCCCAGCAATTCATGAGAATTATGGGCCATTTTGGGAAAAACCTCGTCGATTATATCGTCGAATTTGGCATTAGACCTGCCACTTTCTCAGGAAATAGTGAGGGTTTTTTTCAAGTCGGTCGAGATTTCGGAATGAATACAACCGCAGGCCCATTGCCCCCAGAGCCTATCAGCATGTAATGTTCTGAATGTTGGGGGCCACTACCCCCATGTGTTGGGATCCACTACTCAAGAGTTCAGATCTTCTCTCGTCGATTAGTCTTGGTACATGGGCCTGCGTGCATCATAGCCGCACGATGGTATGCGATCCAAAAGTGAATCATACTTCAGCCGACCGCATGTGGCTGTGATGTGCGCCGGGCCTACCGACTGTGTCGACCGCCCGGAGGAGATCTGGACTCAGTACCCCATGTACCTTGAATCGCAGTGGGCCCCACTATTGTATAGTACGCAGGAGGTGCTGAAAACTGGACGTCTGGGATCAGACAAATATCAACAGCATTCCCTCGGACTATAATAAAAACGGAGCAAACTAAAGCAGCAGCAGTGTCGCCATTCAATTATTCATTATCCAAAAGATTTTGATAAAAATTATGAACCTACCTACGATCACTCATGTTTGTGAGGCTCGATGCAGAAGTAGAGCATCGGAGCCGTCCGATGGCAAGCATCTCTGACAGATGAATCTTACGGCTCTGGGATGTTCTCACATAAACAAAGTGGTCGAGAGATTCGAATATATCGAGATCACACATCTCTTACATGGATAATACTATTTATCTCGATTGGTCAATCAGAATCGCTTCGTTGCACCCAGTCCCGATCGATGTTTTGATCGACAGCCAAAGGGACCCTATGTTTGGATACAATGTCATTCGGGTTGAGTGTTCGGGACAAGCGCTTCCGGTAGAATAGCATTGCTTGCTCCTCTTGCACATAGGGGTGTGAACGGGTCGGGTCGGGTCGTGTCCAAAACCTCAAGACCCGGACCCGACTCGTTTAACTAATCCTGTCTAGATCTTAAACCTGTACCCGACCCGCTAATAAACGGGTAGACCCGATAGGACCCGGTAAGACCCGTTTACGACACGGGTCTATTCAGTTGACACGATCCGACCCAATCCTACTCGACTCGACCTGACCCGATAGACCCGCTGGCACTATATATATTACAGTATCGGATTGCGGGTAGACCCGACCCGACACTACCCGTTGAATTTTAAACGGGTCTTCCCGGGTCTATCGTGTCCAGACCCTAAATCCGGACCAGACCCGTTTATTAAACGGGTATATCATTTCTACCCGTTTATGATCCGAACCCGTTTAACCCTGACCCAGACCCGCTAACTTCGTGTCGGGTCCAAAATTGCCAGCCCAACTTGCAAACCAGAAATTGGGTTGTTTTGGCCCTATGCCCACCTTTTTCTTGCTTTCTCTCTGCCCCCTCCCTTTCTCACTCTTGCAATTTGCAAGCAAAAGCCCACGGTGTCTAGGCTAAGACGGGGATGAGTGTGAGCACGCGGAGGGTGAGGACAAAGCCATAACCGTCCATTGCACCTAAACCAAACCGGTGCATCATACTCAGCCCCAACCTGCAGACAAAGGGACGGTAATGATCAGGTACAAGCTAGAGCATTTCTATATCCGTTTTTTTATCTGTCGGTTGGGGCTGAGTGCGATACACGGGTCGAGTATGGATGCAACGGACGATTGTGATTTAGGAGGTATACGATGGGACAGAAAAATAGAGCATAAAATTTGGATTCCAATTTAAGACGATAGCCAACCGTTGATTGCGCCCATGTGACACTAATGACATTGCAACCATTGAATTAAGTGTAATTCACAGTGGAACCCGATGGTATTTCTTTATACCATTGGATATAGAAATGCTCTACCTTATTTCTTTATACCCATCGTCTGCCCCCAAAGCCATAACCGTCCATTGCACCTAAACCAAACCGGTGCATCATACTCAGCCCCACCCTGCAGACAAAGGGATGGTAATGATCAGGTACAAGCTAGAGCATTTCTATATCTGTTTTTTTATCTGTCGGTTGGGGCTGAGTGCGATACACGGGTCGAGTATGGATGCAACGGACGATTGTGACTTAGGAGGTAGACGATGGGACATAAAAATAGAGCATGAAATTTGGATTCCAATTTAAGACGATAGCCAATCGTTGCATTGCGCCCATGTGACACTAATGACATTGCAACCATTGGATTAAGTGTAATTCACGGTGGAACCCGATGGTATTGGCAGGCATACACGACAGATGAATCACACTTCGCCTGATGGCTGCGATGCCATTAGTGCCACGTGGCGTGCATCGGCACATTCGTAGGTTGCTACAACGGTAGGAGATTTGAACAACTCCCTTATATGCTGACGTGGCGATTGATATAGCAATATTTTGAGCCTTTTTGAGGACACCCCTCAGGGTCGGGTCTAATGAGCATGACGAGTTGGTGACGTACACGATCAAAAGATCAAAGGTGATAAACTGGCCGACGCGCTTGAGTGTCGGACCGAGTCACTGTACATGACCACAACCACGGGGCCCACTGCCCCCAGTTCCTATCAGCCCGCTCTGAGTGCTAAGGGGGACCACTATCCCCTTGTGCTGGGACCCGCTAAACCTTACAGTGGGCCCCGCGGTTGTATGTTCAATTTGTCCTAATCGAGCTCTGCTATCTGAAAAGGGGATAAAAAATACAGATATAGTGTCCCCTTGTATGTTCAAATAGTGTTTTCTTTCTGTCCCCTCTGCATTACACAACAATATTTTCCGAATTTTTTTTAAAAAATTATAAATAATTCGCAAGAGGCAAACAAATTGTTCTCCGAATTATTTGCCATCCTCCTATCTGTCTAAATAACTCCCGAATACTTCACGCATTATTCACGGATTTTACAAATAATTTGTTACGGATATATGTGGTTGCCCAGTTTGGTGGGATACATCTAACCGACACGTCTATCCCTTATACCTAACTCTCTATATATTTGTAATGAATAAACAAGAGGCTTTCACGTATTGGTGAGAGCGTAGCCGCTATCCCCGATTGCATCCTTCTTCCTCTCTCTCTCGTAACACGTTATCAGCACGAGCCCTACATCACAGTCGACCTCATCGCAGATAGAGAGAGAGAGAGAGAGAGAGAGAGAGAGAGAGAGAGAGAGAGAGAGAGAGAGAGAGGGACGAGCATTGCGAAGAGTCTCGCTGCAAACATGGGCGGATCCATGAGTTGGCTCGGCCGGGCTATAGCCCGGCCGAGTTTTGAGAGAGCTTCTGTAACCCCAGCTCAGTCCAGCCCTCCTCCTCCGCTCACAGCCAATCTGGCCCAGTCCACAGCCCGCCGTAAAAAAAAAAAAGGGTTATTTTGACTTTGCCCCCAAAATTTTGCCTTTAATTAGACTTTACACCCAATATTTCCTTAATTAGACTTTACCCCCCAAAACTAATTGTTTCGTCAGCTCACCCCCCAAAACTTTATTTCTTTTCCGTAAGCTCACCCTTTCTCTAATTCTCTTAGATGGTGGGCTGACGAAACAGTTAGTTTTGGGGGGTAAAGTCTAATTAATGAAAATATGGGGGATAAAGTCTAATTCAAGGCAGAATTTGGGAGGCAAAGTCAAAATAACAAAAAAAAAAAAAACACAGTAGCGGTGGTGCTCCTTGTCTTTTTGTCGAGAGGCCACATCAAAAATCCTTAACGGATCTCTCTCTCTCTCTCTCTCTCTCTCTCTCTCTCTCTCTTTGTGTGTGTGTGTGTAGTGGCAAAGAGGAGGCGCGACGGATGTGGAGGCCGGACCACCAAAGCGAGGAGGGGCAGTCGACGACGACTTGGTGGACCTGGTGCCTAGTGGTATTGCTCGACGGCGTCAGTGCTGCTCGGAGAGAATCCCCAAGTAAAATAGAAGCTTTTGTATGAAACCTTCGGCATCTCATCATTTTAATTGCTAAATTAGGAGAAACAGAAAGTGAACACATGAAGAAATAATCAAAGGAATCCATTTTTTCAAATACAATTATGCATAACATTTTGTTGCCTTAAGATCTTTCGAGCCTAATATCTCATTAACTTATTATACTCATATCGTTGATGTTCACTTAAAAAATTTTGCGCAGTATTTTTTCACTGTATATAGTAAATACTTCATTGTTAAAAAAATTAGTTTAGTTTCAGCCCAGTCCAAAAATAATTTCTAGCTACGCCCCTGGCTGCAAAAGACAATCTCGCTGCGACGAACGGCATGACGATCCTCCGCGGCAACGACCAGCACACCAAACAGACATCGATCCACCCAGGTACGCCATTGATTGACCTTCGACTCCGGTGAGAGTTGATCTCGTCGGAGATTCGCATGATTGCTTTTGTCCTCGTTTTCGGATTAGCACCACCCGGCAACGACCCAGAAGAAGCTGGTTAGGGGACCCGATCGGTGGATCTTGCTCAACCCCACACGCCACCGGAGCCACGAGATTTTGATCTCGGCGGCAGGCATCAGCCTGAACCCAGCATCAACGCTGGACGACCCGGTCCGCATGCGGCACAGCAGCCACAACGTACTTGATGGGAGCGCGAACCAACGACGACCGGCGCCGCAACAGCAACAACCACTCACATCGAAGGCGGAGTTGAGCTTCATGTGTTGTATGGCAGCGACTGCAGGAGGGCTGAGCGAGCGGCTGCCGGTGGCGCACGAGGGTGGTTGCTGGCGACGCGCGCGAGCGACTGCCGGCGACAGCGGTTAGGGATATCAGAAAATTCTGTTCGGATCTCCAGTTTAATCGGAGAAGATGAACAGTGTTAATAGCAGATCCGACCCGAATGCTATCTAACAAACCCGATCTGGATTTATACAGACCCGACTGCTATGCATCAGACCCGACCCGACTGTTATATAGCAGACCCGACCCGACTGTGGTTAATACAAACCCGACCCATCTAAGTTTACATGCATTCACATATACTTTACTATCTGATTTAATCTAGACCGTCAGTTTTTATTTTGTGATTGTGGGCCTAATTTTGTCCCGATCTGATCGATCCAAGTAAGGATCTTGACTAATTGAACCATTCCGGACGCATCGATATGGTCTGATTTTTCAAATTCAAACTATTTAATATATGTTTTAATTTAAACAATTTAATTTGATATTGTGATCTCGAGTCCAATATAGATCCGTTTTCAGCGATCTATATATCGTTAATGAGTATTTGGGTCATTTCGGACTCATTGGTATGGTCCGATCTTATCAATTTAAATAAGTTAATGCATGTTTACTATGGACCATCGATTTTAGTTATATGCTTGTGAACTCGATATAGACCCGATCTAGACGATCCAAATATGGATCTTAGTTTTTGGGACTGCTCCGGATGTATTGGAATGATCCGATCTTACAAACTCAAATTGTGTTTCATTATATCATATCAAGCTTGCTTATGAGCATATAGTTGGTAGATATCTTACTTGATTAAATTGGTTCAAGTGATTTCTATTTGTTGGTCATTTTTCCACTTTGTTATTTAAGATAGATATCCTATACCTCGTAGTGTGTATTAATTTTATCATTGTTAGATAAAATAATTTTCACTATTGTCAGTGCCAATATCGAATATTATTTGTTTATGGACACATGTCAACTAGTTAAAATGATTACTCTTTAACCTCATCCATAGCCTGTATGTGAGCTCGGCCCTTGTCAGCCGAGACAGTACAATGTGGCTATGGATACATCTTAACTAGTTTTTCCACTATGTATAGGATCCGTAGTTCCATCTCGGTTAGGATTTCGATGTCCCTAGAATCCAATAGCCTTTAATCTATCAATTGACTACGTTCCTATTCCGTCCCCAGATGTCTAACTTTGTAAAGTTGGAGTTTGCCGCACTTAATATTAATGGCAATAATTACTTAGCATGGAGGCTAGATGCTAAGCTCCATCTATAATCAATCAAGTTGGGTAAAGCGATTATAAAGCCTACAGGCACAGAAAGCCTTAGTCCTAAAGACAAGGCTAAAGCGACAATCTTTCTGCGTCGTCACCTACATATAGACCTGAAGAACAAATATTTAACCGTTGAAGACCCCTTAGTTCTGTGGGAATTCCTACAGGATAGATATGATCATCAAAGGGTTGTCATCCTCCCAACAACGAGGAATGAATGGATAAACCTGCGCTACCAAGATTTTAAATCGGTCATAGAATATAATTAGAGCTATGAGGAGAGCCAGTTACCCAAGGACAGATGATCGATAAGACTCTATCCACCTTCCATGCAACGAACGTCCTATTGCAACAACAATATCGAGAGCGAAACTTCCAGAATATATCAGATCTGATTTTGATACTCCTAGTTATAGAGGAGAACAATAAAGTTCTTATGAAGAATCACAACTCTAGACCAACTGAAGCATTGGTGTTCCCTGAAGCGCATGCCAATGAAGGATACCACAGAGGTAGAGGCAGAGGAAGGTTTGGAAGAGGTGATCGCCATAACCACTCCGGCAGAAGTGGCAGGGGCGACAAAGATGGCAACCCCAGTAGAGGAAGCTACCGAGGTAGAGGCTAGGCAGGCGTGGCCACCCCAGCAGAGGTGGACTAAATCCGTAGTAAAATATAAATTTCAAGAAACAGAATAGCAAGACCTGGCACGTAGAACAAGTGACGGAAGACTCTCCTTCTAATAAATGGCCTACAAATACTTATTTCAAGTGTGGGAGTGAAGGCTATTGGTCTCGCAACTGTCGTACATCTAAGGAAGAGGTGGCAAACTTTCAAGCATCACAGAAAACTGAGGGTAATGCAATGTTTGACCTCGACAATGATGACCTCCTTGAAGATGAACTGAATGAGATACAAGGAAAAACCAAGCTCACAACTTCCGATTTCTTCAACGATAACTAGGGGGGACATGATATTTTTAGTGATAAACTGCTATCGTTTATTAGAACAGCTGTTTGATTTCTAATAGTTAATATTTCATTTTCTTGGTAGACTGTCATATCGTTTATTTTTATCAGAACAAATGTTTGCTTTATTATAGTTGATATTTCGGTTGTTTGATATAATTTCTTTTAGATCTCCCTTATTAAATATTTCTCATTTTTTATCTATCTGAGTTGCCAGAACCTTATATCAAATAATATGTTATTTCTCTATGAGGAAATGGAATCCAAGATAGGCATGAATATAAACCATAGCTGGCCTCGCTCAGATAATAGAAGGCTCCGGTAGAGCACACCTAGTGTTAGCTAATGGAACCCATATCTTTATACAATCTACCTTATACTCTAGTAATTCTAAAAGAAACTTACTCAGTTTCAGAGATATAAGAGAAAATAGGTATCACATAGAAACCCTGAGCGAGGGGAACAATGAATTCTTTGTATAACCTCTAGTGTTGGAAACCAGAAGTTTACTCTAGAGAAATTCTCCAATTTATCCTTAGGGATATACTTCACTCACATTGGAATTGTTGAGTCATATGCAAACATGAGCCAGTAGCTCAGTACTAATCCAAGACAAATAATGAGCCAGAAGCTTCATAATCCTATGATTTTTACTATCTGGCATAATCGTCTAGGATATCCTAGGACAATAATGATAAAAACGATCGTCGAAAACTTTTGTGGTCATTCCTTAGCACATTATCAAATATTTAGAACCCTTAACATGTGACATTTTTACCGCAAGATATATGGATTGTCATATTGATGAGACAGTCTTCCCATTGTTAGGGGGAGATAAGAAAGATAATGAACGTCCCATCCAAGAAGGAACGATGTGAATTATCGTGGAATACAATAAGAAAGATAATGAATATCCCATCCAAGAAGGAACGACGTGAATTATCGTAGAATACTTTCACTCTATCTCATCTAGACCCCAGGACTCCCCAATGTGAGCATGGCGTTAGAAGAATGACAGTAAATGAGTCTGACACACGCTAGAAGTGTGGTAGACCTATAGGTTCCAAAGATTTAGCTCCCTGGAAGAGGAGATTAAATAGCATATCACACCCTACAGCTCCTGAAGAAGTTGTTCTTAATATAAACTCTCCAAAAAAGAGGATTCATGACGGTCTAGAAGATGTCATGAATCAAAGATCCAATTTTTTCAAATTAAAGCATATCTCTCCGGCAGAGGTTATGCCCCAGATCCTAGAAGAGACTGGGAAAAAGGTACCGGTACCCAACAATGATGAGATATCTGTGTTCTACACATACTCAGGAGAAATATAGAATAGAAAAGAAATAGTCGTTGATGATATATTCTTATATACTATAACAAATGAGATAATAAAGGATGATGATAATGACACTGAACCACACAAAGTTCCTTAAGGATTTGATTTATCTATACGGTAACCTAGATAGTAAAATATACATAAAAATCCCTGAAGGATTTGATTTACATATACGGTAACCTAAACAGTAAAATATACATGAAAATCCCTGAAGGATTTGATTTACCAAACTCCAAATATAGAAATACGCATTCAATTAGATTAAAATGAGTATTGTACGGTCTGAAACAATCCAGAAGATTTTGGTACAATCGGCTCAGTGAATATCTGTCTAGGGAAGGCTATAAAAATGATATTATATGCCCATACGTATTTATTAAGAAATCCCAGAATGGATTTACAATAGCAGCAGTAAATGTAGATGATATAAATCTAATAGGATCTCCCAAAGAGATTGAGAAGACTGCTGGCTATCTTAAAAAGGAGTTTGAAATAAAAGACCTGGGTGAGACAAAATTTTGCCTCGGCCTGCAGATCGAACGCAACAAGGATGGGACCTTAGTCCATCAAACAAAATATACTAAAAATCTCCTGAAGAGGTTTAATACGGATAAGTGTTATCCACTTAGTACACCCATGGTTGTAAGGCCTTTAGATGTTAACAAAGACCCATACAGGCCTATAAAAGAAAATAAAGATGTCTTGGGTCCTGAAGTACCATATTTAAGTGCAATAGGTGTAATTTTTTATTTATCTTAATGCACTAGACCTGATATTTTATTTTCTGTTAATCTACTTGTTAGATATAGCTCTGCACCTACACGTAGACATTAGAATGATATAAAGCATATATTTAGATACCCAAAAGGGACATTTGACATTGGCTTATACTATTCATGTAAAAGGACTAAC
This sequence comes from Chamaelirium japonicum, assembly GCA_947650365.1. NCBI lineage: Eukaryota > Viridiplantae > Streptophyta > Magnoliopsida > Liliales > Melanthiaceae > Chamaelirium > Chamaelirium japonicum. The sequence goes on along the minus strand of OX393550.1, from coordinate 97,316,457 downwards.
CTAGTTGGATATGCAGACTCTGGTTATTTATCTAATCCCCATAACGGAAGATCATAAACATGTTATGTGTTTCTTAATAGTAATACAGCATGCCTAGCTCAAATTCAAAGTGGCTTCATCAAAGACGACAAAACCAAGCACATATCTCCGAAATTGTTCTACACCCATGAACTCCAAGAGAAGGAAGAGATTATTATAAAGCAGGTGAAGTCAGCTGAGAACCAGCAGATCTCTTCACCAAGGTGCTTCCAAAGTCTACATTCCAGAAGTTGGTGCATCAGATTGGCATGAGGAGATTTCACCAACAGAGCATGTGAATGTTATTTTAAATTGATGTATTAACAGGGTGAGAAGTAGCAGCTTAATGTATTAGGGGGATGAAGTATATTTTCTTTTGAAGATTGATGTAAGCAAGACATGTAATAGAATATAGGATAAAGATGAGAGGTAGTATCCTGCTGATGCAGATTGAGACATCTAGAAGAATGTTTTTTGCGCATTGTACTCTTTTTTCCTACGATAAGGTTTTTCCCATAGGGTTTTCTCATCGAAAGGTTTTAATGAGGCAGTGTAAGTCGTATCCACTAAGATTCTAGAAGAATATGAGATTCCAGACGAATATGTTCCTGAAGAACTACGTTCCTGAAGAACGCATTGTACTCTTTTTCCTTCACTAAAGGTTTTGTCCTATTGGGTTTTCCTTAGTAAGGTTTTAACGAGGCAATGTTTTAAAAAGTGGGCATCCAAGGGGGAGTGTTACGGATATATGTGGCTGCCCACTTTGGTAGGATACATTTAACCGACACGTCTATCCCTTATCCCTAACTCTCTATATATGTATTATGAATAAACAAGAGGCTCTCACGTATTGGTGAGAGCGTAGCCGCCATCCCCGATTGCATCATTCTTCCTCTCTCTCTCTCGTAACATAATTCATGAATTTGGTTGCTTTTATTTGATATTTACTTTATTCTAAATATAGATATGTATTTTGGTATCAATTTATACACCATATTTCTAGGGTTAGACGGGAGTGCGGTCGAGATAGAAGAGGGCTCTCTTAGAGGTTTGAGGGAGGATATATGGTGCTATTGTGGACATTTCTCTTCGTAGGATTGCTGATCCTATGGTTGGTGATGAGGGTACCCAAGATCCTTTGGGCTCGGAAGCGGTGTTGCTTGAGGAAGATGCTATTGTCAAATGTTTATATATTGATAGTCATAATTATGGTGGTTCTTTCTCGAAAGGAAATAGGCAGGGAAAGGATCCGAATGCAGTCCCTTCTTCGGTTGACAGAGCTTCCTAGAAGGGGCGACCTAGTGGATCGGAGATCAAATGATAGAATCTTCAATTTCGTCCAAGCCATCGGGTTTGGTACTTCCCCTTGCCCAGCGAACATGCGTCGCAACCCTCGCTTGGCAAATCTTGGGACATATTTGATTATAGCTAGGGCAGTGCTTTGAGCTAATTCTAGAGTTCTTGAACCAGACACGCAGAACCGACCACCCTGCCCAAGGCCTGCTTGCACAGGAGAGTCGACCCTGCTAATCTATCTACTCAACTTCAGCCGAGGCTCCCCAATAATTGGGACGAGACAAATTGGATTATCTCCTTCAGAATCTTCGGGATCAATTGTTTATAACCTTTGATGAAGAGGAACAAAGCCTAAGATATGCTGGAGGACAACACTATTCTCGACATAGCTTTGGCTATTGGCTTCTCAAGTAAGGGGAAGGTACAAATTCTAGCTCATATTTGAGAGTAGGAAAGGTCGAGAGCTTCGAAGTCTTGAGACCATGTTGGTCAGGGTTTTGGGTTCTTATTTAGAGCTTCTGGGCTTTTCTAGTTATACCATTGTGGTTGGAGTCCCTTTATGGGTGTATAGTGTCTCTTAGGCATAGTTTGTATATTCTTCTTCTTTTAATGAACTGATAGAGGTATAGGCCGAACTTGTTAAAGATGTGGCTCCAAACAAGCCGGATACAAACTCCAAGGTTCGTGTGCGAAGAAACGGCGGAAGATAGAGCACTAAAGGGAGAAGGGTCGGCCAGGAAAGGACGTGTGCACGACTGGCATCGACAGAAAAAGTCGGGCGAGAAGATGGGTTGGATCGTGCGCACGACTGGCATCGACAGAAAAAGTCGGGCGAGAAGACGGGTTGGGTCATGCGCACGACCTCCCCAGGTCGTGCACACGATTGTGGCAGGCAGAACGCAGGTAAAGCATTTTGGCCTGCGTTTTCTCATGGGATTCTTTCCCCAAGTCGAATACGAATGTAAGCATATAAAAGTAAGGCCCTAGGATAAACCTAGGGTATCCTAAACAGTAAAATATACATGAAAATCCCTGAAGGATTTGATTTACCAAACTCCAAATATAGAAATACGCATTCAATTAGATTAAAATGAGTATTGTACGGTCTGAAACAATCCAGAAGATTTTGGTACAATCGGCTCAGTGAATATCTGTCTAGGGAAGGATATAAAAATGATATTATATACCCATACGTATTTATTAAGAAATCCCAGAATGGATTTACAATAGCAGCAGTAAATGTAGATGATATAAATCTAATAGGATCTCCCAAAGATATTGAGAAGACTGCTGGCTATCTTAAAAAGGAGTTTGAAATAAAAGACCTGGGTGAGACAAAATTTTGCCTCGGCCTGCAGATCGAACGCAACAAGGATGAGACTTTAGTCCATCAAACAAAATATACTAAAAATCTCTTGAAGAGGTTTAATACGGATAAGTGTTATCCACTTAGTACACCCATGGTTGTAAGGCCTTTAGATGTTAACAAAGACCCATACAGGCCTATAAAAGAAAATAAAGATGTCTTGGGTCCTGAAGTACCATATTTAAGTGCAATAGGTGTAATTTTTTATTTATCTTAATGCACTAGACCTGATATTTTATTTTCTGTTAATCTACTTGTTAGATATAGCTCTGCACCTACACGTAGACATTAGAATGATATAAAGCATATATTTAGATACCCAAAAGGGACATTTGACATTGGCTTATACTATTCATGTAAAAGGACTAACCTAGTTGGATATGCAGAAGTTATTTATCTAATCCCCATAACGGAAGATCACAAACATGTTATGTGTTTCTTAATAGTAATACAGCATGCCTAGCTTAAATTCAAAGTGACTTCATCAAAGACGACAAAACCAAGCACATATCTCCGAAATTGTTCTACACCCATGAACTCCAAGAGAAGGAAGAGATTATTATAAAGTAGGTGAAGTCAGCTGAGAACCAGCAGATCTCTTCACCAAGGTGCTTCCAAAGTCTACATTCCAGAAGTTGGTGCATCAGATTGGCATGAGGAGATTTCACCAACAGAGCATGTGAATGCTATTTTAAATTGATGTATTAACAGGGTGGGAAGTAGCAGCTTAATGTATTAGGGGGATGGAGTATATTTTCTTTTGAAGATTGATGTAAGCAAGAAATGTAATAGAATATAGGATAAAGATGAGAGGTAGTATCCTGCTGATACAGATTGAGACATCCAGAAGAATGTTTTTTGCGCATTGTACTCTTTTTTCCTACGATAAGGTTTTTCCCACAGGGTTTTCTCATCGAAAGGTTTTAATGAGGCAGTGTAAGTCGTATCCACTAAGATTCTAGAAGAATCTGAGATTCCAGACGAATATGCTCCTGAAGAACTACGTTCCTGAAGAACGCATTGTACTCTTTTTCCTTCACTAAAGGTTTTGTCCTATTGGGTTTTCCTTAGTAAGGTTTTAACGAGGCAATGTTTTAAAAAGTGGGCATCCACGGGGGAGTGTTACGGATATATGTGGCTGCCCACTTTGGTAGGATACATCTAACCGACACGTCTATCCCTTATCCCTAACTCTCTATATATGTATTATGAATAAACAAGAGGCTCTCACGTATTGGTGAGAGCGTAGCCGCCATCCCTGATTGCATCATTCTTCCTCTCTCTCTCTCGTAACATAATTCATGAATTTGGTTGCTTTTATTTGATATTTACTTTATTCTAAATATAGATATGTATTTTGGTATCAATTTATACACCATATTTCTAGGGTTAGACGGGAGTGCGGTCGAGATAGAAGAGGGCTCTCTTAGAGGTTTGAGGGAGGATATATGGTGCTATTGTGGACATTTCTCTTCGTAGGATTGTTGATCCTATGGTTGGTGATGAGGGTACCCAAGATCCTTTGGGCTCGGAAGCGGTGTTGCTTGAGGAAGATGCTATTGTCAAATGTTTATATATTGATAGTCATAATTATGGTGGTTCTTTCTCGAAAGGAAATAGGCAGGGAAAGGATCCGAATGCAGTCCCTTCTTCGGTTGACAGAGCTTCCTAGAAGGGGCGACCTAGTGGATCGGAGATCAAATGATAGAATCTTCAATTTCGTCCAAGCCATCGGGTTTGGTACTTCCCCTTGCCCAGCGAACATGCGTCGCAACCCTCGCTTGGCAATCTTGGGACATATTTGATTATAGCTAGGGCAGTGCTTTGAGCTAATTCTAGAGTTCTTGAACCAGACACGCAGAACCGACCACCCTGCCCAAGGCCTGCTTGCACAGGAGAGTCGACCCTGCACATCTATCTACTGAACTTCAGTCGAGGCTCCCCAATAATTGGGATGAGACAAATTGGATTATCTCCTTCAGAATCTTCGGGATCAATTGTTTATAACCTTTGATGAAGAGGAACAAAGCCTAAGATATGCTGGAGGACAACACTATTCTCGACATAGCTTTGGCTATTGGCTTCTCAAGTAAGGGGAAGGTACAAATTCTAGCTCATATTTGAGAGTAGGAAAGGTCGAGAGCTTCGAAGTCTTGAGACCATGTTGGTCAGGGTTTTGGGTTCTTATTTAGAGCTTCTGGGCTTTTCTAGTTATACCATTGTGGTTGGAGTCCCTTTATTGGTGTATAGTGTCTCTTAGGCATAGTTTGTATATTCTTCTTCTTTTAATGAACTGATAGAGGTATAGGCCGAACTTGTTAAAGATGTGGCTCCAAACAAGCCGCATACAAACTCCAAGGTTCGTGTGCGAAGAAACGGCGGAAGATAGAGCACTAAAGGGAGAAGGGTCGGCCAGGAAAGGACGTGTGCACGACTGGCATCGACAAAAAAAGTCGGGCGAGAAGATGGGTTGGATCGTGCGCACGACTGGCATCGACAGAAAAAGTCGGGCGAGAAGACGGGTTGGGTCATGCGCACGACCTCCCCAGGTCGTGCACACGATTGTGGCAGGCAGAACGCAGGTAAAGTATTTTGGCCTGCGTTTTCTCATGGGATTCTTTCCCCAAGTCGAATACGAATGTAAGCATATAAAAGTAAGGCCCTAGGATAAACCTAGGGTATCATGGATTATCTTTAAGACACAAGAGAGACCTAAGGGAGCGATTAAAATGTAGCTATCACCAAGTGCGAGGGAGTGGAAACCATTGGAGACCGGTGGGGTTTCGGAAAGGGTTTCTTCTTATTCCAAGGGGTGTAGGCCTGCGGGTTCTCTTCTCTCAATGTGGGATCTCTTTGTGGGTGTATGAGGGATTGGGTAGAGGCAATTGTAATTATACTCGGATTTTTCCCATACTAGTGAATCCATCGATCAGTCGTTTTTAGAATTTTCTTGGGTGTTCTGCTTGTTCTCTCTGTTATCTTGGTCTTGTCGTTGGTTGTCTCCACCGTGGTGCTTCTGCGCTCGTCGTGTTCCGCTGCGCGAAGGTCTCAGATCGCAACAAATTGGTATCAGAGCTATTGTTGTGGGATATAGGGAGGCTCTAGTTTCGATGGCATAGAACAAGGTAGAGTGAGGAAAGGGGACTGAGATGTACGTGTGGCACGCGGTACGACGGAGGACCAGGGAGCGGCACTCAAGAAGAAAGCCGGAGGCTCGGGGAGAGATTGCAGTATAGCACCTCCCCCCTGAGAGGCTTGTTGGCAATGACGGTCGGAGCCCTAGGCAAAGGGCACGGCGGGGAGAGGCACGGTCCAGTGCTCTCCTGGTGGTTCGGTTCTTCGGATGAGTCTTCGAGGGGGAGGTTGCGGTCGAGCGTCTCTTTTCTCGGGATGGTTCGAGATACCGAAGGCGTTAACCAGGAGAAGGGTGCGGTCTTGGCACCTACTCCCCGATTTTACGGATCACGGCAACAAGTCGTGATGGCACAATACGTGCGGGTGCTGGGATCGAGGTGGAGTACCTCGATGGAACGGGAGTTGTCGACGGCATCGTGTTCAGCCACCGATAAACGGACTGATGTGGGTTATTGATGAAAGACTGGTGGAGGTGCCGACGGGCACCGATGTGGATCACCGACAGGTGATGTGGGTGCTGACAGTCGCAGTTGCGGCATGCACGGCCGCGGGTATACCCGCCGTTTAGCAAGGTGCGGTGGCTATCGACGAATGGTGAAAAAAAGACGACGACGATCGTGGTGGCAGCGTACTCAGTTGTGGGCATACTAGTGGTGCAGTAGGGTGCAGAAGATATTCGAGCATTGGCTGACGGGCAATGACTCGAGAGCGACGGGCGTGGGAAGTATCGCAGAGCGAATCAAGGGCCGTGATTTACGACGGAGTCATCGACGGTCTACTTTTGGAGCTTCCTTGATAATGACGGTAGCTGGGAGAGCAGTGGTACATGCATAGTGTTCGGTAAAGAACAATGGTGCAGGTGGAACACCCTCAGGGGCGAGGTTGATCAGGAAGACGACCAAGTCGAAAGACTTGGGCAATCACCAAGTTTGGTGATTGAGCTCCCGTTGTAGGGCAAAGGCGACGACGACGATCAGGATATGGATTTACAGTGCAAAGATGGTGATTTGGTCCGTGGAGATGCTCATGTCTTGTTTTGAAACCTATATGGAGATTGTTGAAGATGTGGCTCCAAACTCCATGGTTCGTGCGCAAAAAAATGGTGGAAGGCAGAACACCAAGGGGAGAAGAGTCGGATAGGAAGGGTCGTGTGCAATGCTGGTCCAGGTCATGTGCACGACTGAGATTGATAGAAAATTCGGACAAGAAAACAGGTTGGTCGTGCGCACGACCTCCCTAGATTGTGCGCACGACCTCCCCAGGTCGTGCGCACGATTGTGGCTGGTAGAACGCGGGTGATGCATTTTGGCCTGCGTTTTCTCGTGGGACTTCTTCCCCAAGTCGGATATGAATGTAACCCTATAAAATGGAGGCTCTAGGACGAACCTAGGGTATCATGGATTATCTTTAAGACACAAGAGAGACCTAAGGGATAGATTAGAAGGTAGCTATCACCAAGTGCGAGGGAGAGGAAACCATTGGAGACCGGTGGGGTTTCGGGAAGAGTTTCTTCTTGTTCTAAGGGGTATAGGGCTGCGGGTTCTCTTCTCTCAAGGTGGGATCTCTTTGTGATCAGTGTACGAGGGATTGGGTAGAGACAATTGTAATTGTAGTCGGGTTTTTTCCATACTAGTGAATCCATCGATCGGTCGTTGCCAGAATTTTCTTGAGTGTTCTGCTTGTTCTCTCGGTTATTTCGGTCTTGTTGGTGGTCGTCTCCACCGTGGTGCTTCTGCGCTCATCGTGTTCCGCTGAGCGAGAGCCTCAGATCGCAACAGAACCCCCCCCCCCCCCCCCCCCCCCCCCGTCCTCATTTATTGATAAGGATTTCTTAAAAAAATCAAAACATCATTTCTCATGTAATATATTATTTTTTATATTTTTGAGCTTTTTCGGAACTTATTCCGAACTTTTCAAATTTTATGTTTTATTTATCAATTTATACAAATTTTAAGTTTTTAGTCAAATTTTTGTTGTATGTATCAATTATACAAAAAACTTTTGAATTTTAACTTTTATTCCCTCTCTGAATTATTCCAGAACGTCAAATTTATTACTATACTCTGCATAGTCCGAAAGCGTATTACATGACCAACGTGTATGTCCCAATCCATCATGGGCATGGAGAAAGTGATCTTTTTAGAACAATACATGCCTCATTCCCACCTCTACAAGGCCAATCAATGAATTCTATGTACACCCGTAATTGTGTGGAAATTATAGTTATCGTATGGTTTCCCTTTGGCCAACAGTCGATTGAGGGTTGACTTGGAGTGCGGTGTACTGTAAAGTGCTGAGCTGTCACGTGCTTACCTGTCACGCAGACGCTGTTGAATATAGAAATAGAAGAGGTAGAGCAAAGAAATGGGAGAGAGAGAAGACACATATGTGGTGACAAAGTTCAGCTGAAGCCTACGTCTCTGTGCGATAAGATGCAAACTTCGAATTCACTAACTTTTAAAAAATAGAGCTATTCTCGACAGATCGAGGAGTGCTTATACAAGTAGACTGAGGGTAGAGTGGACTTGACTAAAGTTTGATTACCAGAAGGCTCGAGGAGCTTTGGAAAACAAAAAATAGAATTGAGAATAATGAATTCCAGTATGGAATATTTACAAAATCTGTTATTTATAGAGTTTATAAAATATCTGGGTTTTTGGTAAATATCAAGGAGGGATTTACCAACCCCTAAACGTACAGCTTTCGTGGGTTAGGCAGGACTAGCTGGTCCCATTGTCATCTTTGTGGGTCCCAGGCAGAATTGGTGGGTCCCACTGTCTTCTTTGTGGGCCCTAAGCAGGGCTCGTGGATCCCCCTATCGTCTTCGTGGGTCTCAGGCAGGGCTTGCGGGTCCCATTTTCAGGCATTCGCCAGATTTTGCACCCACACCGTATGCAAGAGTTTCTTTAATTTTCTTACATTGCAGTCAAGGACGGAGTTAAGACTTTCTTGTAGGGCAGGGGTAAGTTGCTATCAATCTTTCCCGTTGGAGAAGATACCATTCCCAGCTCGGTTCTCTAAATGCATGATACTCTACTACTCGAATTAATACTCCATAATCACTTTAGCAGATTACCAAATTTGAATAATCAATTTGAGTTAACCGAGTATCAATTCGATTGCTATAGTGATTCATTGTAGCAGCTACAATGATTTAACTGTAGCTGCTACTGTCAAATTGTTGTAGCAACCAATTCATATTTTGCGACAGCGAAATCATTGTTGCAATCATCATACAAACACTTATTATCTGCAGCACGAGAAGTAATGAAATGATATTTTTATCATTTAATAGGGGTTGAAAAGTCAACAAGGTTTTAATATAAAAATATCTTTTCAAAAATGATTTTAGATCAAACGAACACATTGACAGGAGTAGAGCTTAAAACATCCCCTAATTTTTTTTAAAAAAAGAGGGAAGCCGTCCCTAACAAAGAGACCGATTACAGAACTTTGAAAATATATTGACAAAAACACCCTCTACTGTGTTTTAAATTTTCTTTGCAATGCCACCAAACCAGTGAATAACGAACTAGTCAGGTTTTCTCATTTCCACTGCTAGACCCCAACTCCTCCTTCCTCAGCGACGACGACTGTCGTCGGGCTGGGGTGAGATGCACCGATCGATGGTGGCTGCCGTCAGGGTGGGGTCCGATGCACCAGCCAGAGCCCCACCTCCTCCCTTCTCACTGATGGTGGCTGCAGTCAGGATAGGGTGCATGCACCAGCCGGATCCCCACCACCTCCCTCCTCACCAGTGGTGGTCGTGTCAAAAGAGAGATGGGAGAAGAGAGATGAAAGAAGAGAGCAAAAAAAGGATAATTTCAGGTTTACCCAAAAAAGCAGGGACCTTAAGCTAAAAGAAACTTTAGGGGGTCCTATTTATGGGATGAATCTATTATGACCCTACCTCTCACAAATTAACCCTAAAAAAAATGCGGTACACATGGTCGGTTGTACGGAACAGTTGATCATAGAGGTTTTTTCCAAAATAGCCCCTAATTCTCACGAAATACTGGGAATGGACCCAGTTGCTTTATGCATTACTTTTCAGACCACTTTTTTTGTTTTGGACTAAAATACCCCTAAGACTTATAAAGGGCTTCACTCCTAATTTCAAAGCGATTTGACTTCGCTCCACTGATGATCTGTTTCCCCTTTCGATTGCTGACGCTTTGGAAAGAGACATAACATCCCATTTCAAAGACCACGATTAGGCCATGGGATGAATCCAATGGGGATGCCAGTACCATGACCGACTGCAGCCTACCACCTGCCGTCATCGCCAACCCATTGTCGTCGACCACCGGTAGGTACCTCCCACCGACGATGCCACCCGTCGGCCACCACCCCCACCGACCACTGGTTTCCCACCGTCGCCATCTCATTTGCCACCACCTGCGATAGCCAATAAGGCAGCGAGGGTGGTGGCCAACGGCGATGGCAGTGGGTGGTGGCCGATGGGGCGTTAGCTATACTGAACTTGTCTCTAGCACTCATTTCCATCTCCCATTTCACTACGGCGCGCTGTAGAATGCGCCAACTTATTTTACTGCGTTACCATAGTAGAATGTATCGGCGCATTAGTGAAATGTTTTTCTGCACATGGGCCAATGTATTAGTGAAATACTCTTGAGCATTTTACTGATGTGCCTGTGCGCTGGCGCATTATGTGTGCCGGTGCATTTCAATTGCTACAATTGGGCCATTAGATGAACCCTATGGGGATTCCACAACAACTTGTCAGCGTTGTTCCATACCGAACTTGCCTACAAATCTTATTTCTAGCTCTTATTTCTTCCCTCTTGTTTACTATTTTTACATTACATCCATCCAATCTTCCATTAAAAGTTACATCTGTTGTTGAATTCATTTTATGCTCAACTCTGGATGGTCTCATAGAGGATCACAACACCTCCAGAATCACTTGATGAAAAACTAAGAAGGTACTCCATGTCAAACTTGCCTCCGACGCTCATTTTCATCTCTCATTTCTTCTCTCTTGTTCATTATTTTTACATTACATCTCTTCAATCTTTTATTAAAACTTACTAGTGGTGTGGACTTCATTTTATACTCATCTTTGGATGGTCTCGTAGTGGTTCACTCAAGGATCACAATGCCTTTGACATCACTGAATTCTGATGAGAAATGAAGAAAGTACAGCATGCTGAGTTTACCTCCGTTTCTCATTTTTATCTCATATTTTACTTTGTTGCTGTAGTTGAATACACTGGAGCATTTAACTATGGTGCCGTAGTAGAATGATCCTATGCATCTTCACTGATGTGACGGAGCATCTTCACTGATGCACTGATACATCTTCACTGGTGCTCCGGTGCATCTTCACTAGTGCACCGGTGCATCTTCACTGATGTGACGGAGCATCTTACTACTGCACCGGTGCATCATCACTGGTGCTCCGTCGCATCTTCACTAGTGCGCTGACGCATATTCACTGATGCATGCACCACAATAGAATGCCCTAGCACATTTCACTGTGGCACATTAGTGAAATGCGCCAGCGCATTTCATTGTGCGCTAGCGCAAATAATTGCTGCTCTTATTTTCATCTCTTATTTCCTCCCTCTTGTTCACTTTATATTACATCAATCCAATCTTCGGTTAAAAAGTACTAGTGGTGCTGACTTTATTTTATCCTCGCTTTTGTATGGTCTCGTAGAAGATCACACGAGGATCACAATGTCTCTAGAATCACTACATTCCGAAGAGAAACGCAGAAGGTGTCCCATGCCTTGCCTCCGACTCTCATTTCCATCTCTCATTTTCTCTTGTTCACTGTTTTCACATTACATCCATACAATCTTCCATTAAAAGTTATTGATGGTACTGATTTCATTTTATCCTCGTCTCTAGATGATCCCATAGAGGATCACCGAGGATCACATCACCTCCATAATTACTGAATTCCGATGAGAAATAAAGGTACATCTTGCAGTACTTGCTGTCGGCTCTTTTTTCTTACCGCTTACCGCCGCCACAGGCCGCCCGCTGACCAACGGCTAGACGGCAATAGCTCACTAAGTACTTCATGATATTTAAGGGTGTCAAGGATGAAAAATGACACCATCAAAACGATCTCCGACGACAAGAGGCGGTTGAAGCAAGAAAAAATTCAAACAAATACTACACCAATACCGTTGAAAAAGGACGGACAATGACCGTTGTTTTCCAATGCTCGCCATTTTTTACCATTAAAAAATATAAATTGATCGTCGTTTATTAAAAGACAAAATTTGCTTGTTGTTTATTTATGTAGTTTATTCCTTAAATTGAGTAGTGGGAGAAGATGGATAGATTTTTTTGACTTTTTATCTATTTTGTTTGTCTTTAAGGATAAAATGGTTACAAAAATATAACAGTTGTTCGGATGTGACATTTAGCATGTGTTGAGGGCTAAAAAAGTAATGCAAAAAATAACTGGGCCCATTCCCAATAATTCATGAGAATTAGGGATCATTTTGGGAAAAAACCTCGCCAATCATATCGTTAAATTTGGCATTAGACTCGCCACCGTAAGCACATTATTTCTTTTTTTCTTTCTTTCTCATGAACCGAGGGATTTTTTCAAGTCGGTCGAGATTTAAGAATCAATACAACTGTGGAGTCCACTATCCCTAGAGTCTATCAGCACGCTCTGAATGTTGGGGGCCACTACCCCCATGTGCTAAGTAGCGCTACCCTGGAATTCAGATCTTCTCCAATCGGTCGGTCCGTGGGTCCACGTGCATCACAGCTGCACGTGCACGATGGCAAGCGGTCCTAAAATGAATCATACTCCAGCCGACTGCATGCCGTTGTGATGCACGCCAGGGCCTACCGTCCTGGTCGACCTACTGGAGGAGATCTGAACTCGCTACCCCCATGAATCTTAATAGCAGTGGGCCCACTGTTATAGTACGCCGGAGGTGCTGAAAATTTTCCCCACGGCACTTAATGGATCATTTCTCGTTCTTATAGCAGTTTTGACCGGACCACATCCGACTTCCGTAACGGGGATCCAAAGCAAGAGGGATGGGCACGTGACGTGACGTGACATGACGTACTGGTTGACGGATGGTTGTACGGACCGGAGGTTTTTACCGAAATGGCCACCAACTCTCAACTATTGTTGAGAATGGGCCAGGTTGCTTTTGGCTTTACCAAAATGACTACTGAAACTCTTTGGGACCAAACTACCCTTTTACTTTACTACTAAAACCCTACCTTCCATTGAGTCTCCCTTCACTTCCCTCATTTGGATGGCAGCTTTCTCCACCTCTTTCGATGGCAACTGTGGGACAACCGGCCACCCATTTCAACGGTGATCATCAAAGCCCGTGAGTCTTCCTTCACTTCACCCCTTTCGACGGCTCCTACACTTTACCCCCTTTCAACGACTCCTATACTTCACCTCCATGCTTTGCGATTTTTTTCATATATGTTTGATTAACTGCTTTATTGTACCATTTGATTACTTTTGATTTCATTAACAACAACAACCAATCGAGAAAAAGGAATGGAATCAACAAAAAGTAGTTGAATATTAACAGCACATTTTAGGACGAAAAATGGACGAAAAATGAACGAAATTGATAAAATTGGCTATTCATATTATGGTTAAGACGAAAAAGGGATGAAATCGACAACATTAGCTGAATTTATATTATATTGGTCGTGATGAGTCCTACACTTCACCCCCTTTCAACGACTCCTATACTTCACCTCCATGCTTTGCAATTTTTTTTATATATGTTTGATTAACTTCTTCATTGTATTTGATTACTTTATGATTTCATTAACAACAACAACCAATCGAGAAAAAGGAACGAAATCAATAAAAAGTAGTTAAATATTAACATCATATTTTAGGACGAAAAATGGACGAAAAATGAACAAAATTGATAAAATTGGCTATTCATCATTATGGTTAGGACGAAAAAGGGAAGAAACCGACAAAATTAGCTGAATTTATATTATATTGGTCGTGATGAGTCTAGTATGTATTGGTCGTGATGAGTCTAGTATGTATTGGATATGTATGATTAATTTTTGATATCAAATTTGGTATTGTTGAGTTTTGATATTATGCTTCTATGCTTAAAATAGTAACATTACATTTTAGGATGAAAAAGTGGTGAAATTGATAAAATTGTTAGGTGAATATTACCATCACATGATCTAAAAGTTTAAAAGTAAAAATTAAATAATAATTATTAGTCGTGATGAGTATATTTTGTATTGGTTACATATGATTAATCTTTGATATCAAATTTTATATTGCTGAGTTTTGATATTGTGATTCTATGCTAACATGGATTTGAAATATGGATTCAACATTACCGATACTTTGTTGTTATTATGGAGAATTGTTATATTTGAAAGAAAAATACAAGTACAGGGGTGGAAGAACTAAAATTATCATTTTATCTATAAAATCGGATTTTGACTGTCTTCTTCAGGAAATTTATAAGATTACAAATGATAGTCTCAAAGAGTATGAAATCATAATGAAGGTTTTATATCCAAGTACACTTGCATGTCCTCCTGCCGAAATTGTGGATGATAATGATGTTGCAGTATTTATTGCCCATAACATCCGAGCCAATAATAGCAATGTCCCATTACTGATAAGCAAAGTGTTGAAAAATTCGGAATCTATTGACAGGTCGATTGAAATCGAACCACTCGGTAGTAAGAGAAAGTTGAAAGAAACGATACAGATGTCTCGTAAAACACCTTGTGTAGTTACCCCTCCCGTTGACTTAAAAAATATCTCGACATCATCGGAGCTTCATTGTTCGATATCGTCATCATTCGGTGTTGGAGATTTGCATACGGATAAAAATACTGATATTAATTATGACGAGAATTTCAGTTTTGTACCATGCACACTAGATGTCAGTCAACGTATTGAGTACAAGAGTGTGGAGAAACCTGAAGACAACCCTCTATTATTTGACATTGTTATGAATGACAGAATGTATGAATAATTTTTCCAAATATCTTATGTTGTAATTTTGATGATTAATTAGTTCATGTACTTATATGTTTTTAAATAATATATGCCCAGTAAGGTGAATATTGATGACGATCATAATGGGTCAAGAAGAGATGCAAAATTATCTATAGATTTTAACCAGAAGCCTACTGGTTGTGATGTATTGGAGGAATTATTCATTGACACTCCTGCGGATATGGTAGTTTCTCCAAAGCACACTCAATAGAATAGTCAGCTGAAGGATAAGGATATTATCTGTAAGCAAGAAAAAAGTATGACTGAAAAACAAAGAAGGAAGAAAGAAGTATCATTGAGACATAGTCAGAAAGAGTGTTTTGCCAGCAGTAGTTGGATGGAAAACGATGAACGTAAGTCTTCAATACCTAATTCGGTTATGGTTTATGAAGACAAATACGTACTTAACGAATTCCCTATTGCTGTTGAAGTAAAAGATGATTATCAACAACTTTATCCTAATCAGATGTTTATAGACAAAGACACATTGATCAAGATTATACAGAAGAATGCTTTATTTACAAACACTGAGTACAAGATGATAAAGTCCAGCAGAACAAGATATGCATTAAAATGTAAAAGAGAAAATTACAGTTGGAGATTATTTGCAAGTAGACAAAAAGGGTGTGATGTTTTCAAAATTACTTTCCTAGGCCTACACAACTGCTCATTGCCGCAGCCAAGGTTCGAAATCTCCATTTCGGTGGAAATTTCGACCTTCTAGATATGGAAATATTTTGTGGAAATATTTCGACAGTGTGAAAATATTGCAATTTTGTAGAAATGGTGGAAATATTGATTTTTTGAAGGAATATTTTAGTGAAACTCCGGATAGTCATAAAACAAGTATAGATACATACTTTGGAACACTCAAATAATATGTGTACCCTATCTAGGGGTGTAGAGCTTCACATAATATGTATTCAATGTATTGAGTCTGTGAGTCGTGTGCAATCTTATTTAGTTCGGTTTTGATATATATTTTTCAAATGTTTTTTTAATCTTTTTTTTGGATAAAAATATTTTTGAAATAAAGATTAGTTGATTGTTAAAATAATGTTTCAAACGATTTTGAAAGCGGACTTAAAACAAGAAATTTATGCAAATTTGAAATTGTGTAAAAATTATGCTGAAATGTGAAACACTGTTTTTTTACTAAGTCTAAAAAAAAGAGTTTTTATATAGAAAAGTTTTTATACATTCAAAATTTCCTAAGACGGACCATGGTTTTCTAGATGTACTCATACTTCTACATCTTGTGGAATTTTTTGAGATAAAAAGAAGTTGATTTAATCACTTTTCTCACCATGTAAATTTTATAAAAATCCATAAAAACTGTTTTCTCTTACTAAAATTAAAAGTTTACTTTTTGATTCCTTTGTTTTTTGATTTTTTTGATATTTTTATTGAAATCAAATGGGGGGTATTTGCTTATTTATATATAGTAACTTAAAGTAAATAGAGAAAATAAAAATTAAGTAAAACGACATTTTTCGGATAAGCTGCTGAGAACCAGGCCCCCCAGTCCCCTTTTATAACCAGTCAGTCATGGAATTTCGGATAAATTTCATAAAATTTTTTGAAATTTTTGTGAAATTTCGACAAAATCTCGCGATATTTTATGGAAATAAAAATATTTCGTGGAAATATCGTGATATTTTGCGAAATCGCTCGATATTTTGACATTTTTGGTTCTACTCGAGATTGCACGTGGTATTTCGTATCGGGCTTTAATTTTTCCGATATATTTCACGATATTTCATGAAATATATCGATTTTTTGTTCCTTGGCCACAGCGTGGAATTGATCATTGACAAGCTACAAGCAAGTTGATATGTGATTTTGTGAAAGCTCAAATAGAAGCACATGTATTGTACTCTCCCAAAGCAATTATATATGATGAGCAATAAGAATTTGGTGTGCAGATCACTTATCGAAAAGCATGGCTGGCAAGGAAGATGGTAATTACTCTTTTAAGAGACTCATACGAGGACTCGTATGTAATTTTTCTAGTATATTGTCATGAAGTTGCACAAAATAATCCTGGAACCATCACTAATATTTTAAGAGAAGGAGACAGATTTAAGGCTGTGTTTATGGCTCTTGGTCCATGTTTACGTAGTTTTCAAAGACAAAATCTAAGACCGGTAATAGCCGTTGACGGATCTCATTTAAAAGGCAAGTACAAAAGTACTTTATTTATTGTAACCACTTTGGATGGAGATAATCATATATTTCCCGTGGCTATTGGGATTAGTGAATCGGAGAACAATAAAAGTTGGAATTGGTTCTTAACACAACTGCGGGACAACTTGGGTCAAGTTAATGATTTGGTTATTATATCCGACCGACACAAGGCTTTATTGGCTTAAGTTCCTATTGTCTTTCCGGATGCTGTACATGGTTATTGTGCGTTCTATATTTCGCAAAACATGTATGCCAAATTCAAACAACAAAGATTATACTCTTACTTTTATACAGCTGCAAAGGCAACAAGAGAATCAAAGTTTCATCAAGTGATGGAAACTATAAAACATATGAATGAAGATGCACATGACTAGTTACGAGAAATTGAGCCAGCAAAATGGACTACATCGTATTTCACACGCAGAAGGTATAATATTATAACCACAAACAGTTCTGAAACTTACAATAGTGTCCTAAAAGATATCAGAGAATTACCCATCACTATAATTTTGGAGCAATATCGGTTAAAGCTCTAGGCTTTATGGTTCAAACGAAGAAATACGGCAACAATTTTGATAACAAAACTAACAAAATGGGCAAAAAATCAGCTAGCCGGAGATATGGATAGAGCTCGTGGCACAGCGTGTCATCCTATTAATCTCGATGAGTATATGGTCAGATCTATACAATATTGTGATCATGTAGTTTTAAGCAATCGAAAATGCACATACCGTAAATTTGATATAATGGCCATGCCATATTCACATGCATTAGCCGGAATTGCACAGTATAAGATGGATCCTTATCTATTTTGTACACACTACTATACAGCAGATAACTACAGGGCAACCTATGCAGAATCTATCTATCCAGTTGCTGATAAAAGTGAGTGGAAGACCCCAGAAAGTATTAAATCAGCTAATAAACTAATCCCATCCATTGGAAAAAAACAATGGGAAGGCCAAAGAAAAAAAGAATTCTCTCATAGGGTGAGGAGCGTCGGACTGTCAAATGTGCTAGATGTAAACGTTCTAGACATAATAAAAAATCATGTAACTTTCCTATTATTGCAGAGTAAAGGTATCATGTTTTTTTACTTGTTCTCTTTATGACTTTACACATACTTCTTCCAGTCATTATAACATGTCTGACTGAATTCTTGAAATTACTATGATTTTGGAGTAATATCAATTAAAACTCCAGACTTTACTTGTTGTTATATACATATTATGATATATATTCTTGTTTTTAATTTCTGCATTTTTATTGAATATCTATAAAACTTATTGAATGACATAATTATACAGGTATCGTACTTATGGCAAATAAATACTATGTGGTATTTGTGGGTAGAAGGCCTGAGATTTACTACACGTGGGAGGAGTGTCAACGATAAGTTAATAGCTATGGAGGATCTTTGTATCGTTCATTCCGTTCCTTGGAGGAGGCTGAAGGTCACTTATCCAAGTTCCAAAGCGAGCATCTCCATCCTGATAAACATCATTATATCCCTTTGGATAGCATGCGTCATGCACCTTCGGATTGCGTCTCTTTTGTCCCTCCCGCTCCTAAGTTTACCACTCGGGAGTGTGGGTTTTGTATGTTATGAGCACTTTTGGCTATGATGGTCTTTATATTTATATTCATTGTAATATGAATGAAGGTGATAGTAATGACATGTGAGGGGGAACTCTATTGTAATGATATTTCTGGAGTATTGCATGTCTCGAATGTTGTAATGTAATGACATATCTTAAGTTTATAATGTAATAACATTTCTTAAGATTTTTCATTTAAGAAGTTATTCAGTTTCTATTTGAATATGGTGCATGTCTCGGATTTTGTAATGTAATGACATATCTTAAGTTTGTAAATGACATATCTTAAGTTTTGTAATGTAATGACGTATCTTAAGTTTTTGTTTGAATGCATGTCTCGGATCCATGTGGCAAGTGATTCGAAACGGGTTATAAGGGAAGGGTATCAGTTGGAAACCACTTTGGCTAGCCATAGAGATCAATGCTTCGGTATTTCTTCACATCCTCTATTTAGAGTTCATGGCGCAGGAAAAATATGTAAACTGATCTTAGAAGAATATTGAAAAAATTGCAAACTGATCTTAGAGAGAAAAAAATACTCAGAGAGAGAAAAAATTATAGAGAGAATAAAATTACAGAGAGAAATAATATGAAGCTTGAGAGAAAAAATTATAGAGAGAAAAATTTATAGAGAGAGAAAAAAATTATAGAGAGAAAAAATTATAAAGAGAGCAAAAATTTATAGAGAGAGAAAAAAAATTATAGAGAGAGAAAAATATTATAGATTGAAAAAAATTATAGAGAAAAAAAAAGATCAAGAGAAAAAATTATAGAGATAAAAAAATTATAGAGATAAAAATTATAGAGAGAAAATTTATAATGAGAGAAAAAAAATAAGAGAGAGAAAAATATTATAGAGAGAAAAAAATAATAGGGAGAGAAAAAATATTATAGAGACAAAAAAATTATAGAGAGAAAAATATTATAGAGACAAAAATTATAGAGACAAAAATATTATAGAGAGAAATTATAGTGAGAGAAAAAAATAATAGAGAGAAAAATATTATAGAGAGAGAATAATAATAGAGAGAGAAAAAATATTATAGAGACAAAAAAATTATAGAGAGAAAAATATTATAGAGAGAAAAATATTATAGAGATAAAAAAATTTTAGAGACAAAAATTATAGAGAGAAAAATATTATGGAGAGAAAAATTATAGTGAGAGAAAAAAAATAATAGAGAGAGAAATATTATAGAGAGAGAAAAATAATAGAAAGAGAAAAAATATTATAGAGACAAAAAAATTATAGAGAGGAAAATATTATAGAGAGAGAATATATTATAGAGACAAAAAAATTATAGAGAGAGAAAAATTATAGTGAGAGAAAAAAAATAATAGAGAGAAATTTTAGAGAGAAAAAAATAATAGAGAAAAAAAATTATAGAGAGAAAAAAAATTATTGAGAAAAAAAAATTATAGAGAAAGAAAACTAGAAGAAATTTGTGAAGTAATTTATGATTTCGTCCAATTTTCGTCCAACTTTCGTCTCACAGCTCAATGCCAGTCTCGGGCAAGACTGTGTGATTTCTCGGCAACGAAACATAGACGAAATTTTCTATTTCATCCAATTTCGTCCAACTTTCGTCTCACAGCTCACTGCAAGTCTCGGGCAGAACTGACTGTGATTTTTCGGCAACGAAAACTAGACGAAATTTGTTATTTCGTCCGATTTTCGTCACACAGCCCATAGCCAGTCTCGGCCAGAACTGATTGTGATTTTTCGGCGATGAAAACTAGACGAAATTTGTTATTTCGTCCGATTTTTGTCACACAGTCTATAGCCAGTCTCGGCCAGAAATGACTGTGATTTTTTGGCGATGAAAACTAGACGAAACATGTTATTTCGTCGGATTTCATCTGATTTTCGTCTCTCAGCCCAAAGACAGTCTCGGGCAGAAATGACTGTGAATTTTTGGCGATGAAAACTAGACGAAAACTAGACAAAAACAGCCCAAAGCTGGTCACGGGAAGGTGACTGTGTGATTTTTCTTCGACGAAACATAGATGAAATTTGTTATTTCGTCCTGATTTCGTCTCACAGCCCAAAGACAGTCTCGGGTAGGCCTGACTGTGTGATTTTTCTTCGACGAAGCATAGACGAAATTTGTTATTTCGTCCAAATTTCGTCTATATTTTCACAGGTTACATATGGGCAGTCTCTGGTAGGTTTCACTGTGATGCAAATTACTCTTTGATTCAAATTACATTTTATTCCAAATTACAAATAACTCTGATGCAAATTATAAATTACAAATACTCTTTGATCCAAATTACAAACAACTGAATAGATTGCAAACAACTGAATAGATTGCAAACAAATTAGAAATTGAGTCCTTCAGTCATAGCCCTTCCATTACAAATTACAACAAAGTACAACATAGCCCTTCCATTACAAATTACAACAAAGTACAACATATTATAATTTACAAATTCCAACAAATTACAAGTTCTTTGATGCACGTTCCAAATCATCGAGTCATCCCAATCATCATAGCCAAATTGAGTCCTTCAGTCATAGCCCTTCAATCTACATATTGATGCAATATTTGATATGCAATTCGCCTTCGAAATGAGGTCATATTAAGCTACAAATTTAAACAATTAGATTGCAAGTGTAATTATTGAATATTATACCTGACTGAATATTACATTGCAAACAACTGAATATTATACCTGACTGAAATCGATATTTTTGTTGCTGCTATAATAATTGGCAAAAGACATCAAAAATACACCACAATCATACCTATATAACATATAAAATTGTTAGTTGTATAAAAGGACTAATATTTTATTATCAGTAATTCGTAATAAAAACTTACCCATTGTATTACCTAGGATGATCTTTACCATTCTTGCTTATCCATTTTTTACCCTGCAATGCATTTTTATCTCCCAAAAAATATAAAAACATTGGTAGAATTTCTAAAAATGCTTCTACCTTTTTTCTATACTTAGAAACAGGGTCACTATAAAGAGAATCTATCAAAGCTAATTTCCTATCCTGCATATGGAGAATCCCAAGATACCAATGTTGGTTATCTTCATTGATAGGGATTATTACGTATGAACACTTCCATAACGGAATGATATCCCCTTTATCATTTTTGAGAGGACTCCCGAATTCTTTGGGTCACCTATATGATGCAATGAAGGCATGCATCAGGTGACCTTCTTCTAGGTTACTTCCATCGTAACTTTGTACAAAGTCCTTCCAATCCTTGTAGCATGTTTGACATAATATCTGCAATTAAAAAATGAATAATAAATATTTATTGAATTATGAGAAAATTTTTTATACAAATACTATTAAGAATGAGAGATATACCCAAGAATATGTTCTAGCCAAAGAAATGATGAATGTTGTACTGGTCTTATTCCTTAACATGCGCTCGTCAAGTAAGTACATATATACATCAATGTGCTGCAACAATATAAAGTTTTAAACGATTGAATATGACATATCGAGAGATATCAAAAAAAATAATTGATATAAACTCACCTCGCTCATCACCCATGATAATCACTCATATATTTTGTTAATTAAGTGAGGGGTTATAAGGAACCCATCAATTACAACTTCAAGCTTATATTGACAATGATCCAATTAATTACTAAGAGGCAAAATATGTTATCATTCAAAAATAGATTATATAGTGACTATACTTATAAAATATTTCTGTTGTTATCAAGAAAAGCTATCATTGTCTCTCTCTCTTCAGACGATAGTCTTTTTATCCATTTTTCCACGTCAACGACCTCCTCTTCTTGTATTTCTTTACGGAGATTTTTCTTTTTTTTGTATGTGGTATATGGAGAGCTTATTTTCGGACCCAGTTTCTTCAACCGTTGTGATGTTAAACCTTTCAATATATCCCTCTCCACCACCACCTCGTCTTCCTCCTCCTCCTTCTCCTTCTCCTTCTCCTTTTCCTTCTCCTTCTCTTTCTCCTTCTCCTTCTCCTTCTCCTCCTCCTCTACCTTCTCCTCCTCCTTCTCCTTCTCCTTCTCCTTCTTCTTCTCCTTCTCCTTCTCCTCCTCATTCTCCTTCTACTTCTCCTTCCCCTTCTCCTTCTCCGTCTGCACATACCGTTAAAGATAAACATATAGTTAATTCATACGTATACAAAAAACAAATAATTTTAGAATACATAGGAATCGTTATTGGTTTACCTGACTCTCTAAACTGATGCAGTATTGTTCTCGAAATAAAGAGAGCTCTCTCGCATGTCTCTCCTCAATTGAGAAGATCTTTCTTTCATATTTCTCCTCAATTGAGGAGATCTTCTTTTTATATTTCTCCTCCATTGAGGAGATTATCTTTGCATATTTCTCCTCAAGTGAGGAGAATCTTTCCTCAAACTTCTCCTCAAGTGAGCTGAATTTTTTTTCAAATTTCTTCTCAAGTGAGGAGACTCTTTCCTCAAACTTCACTTCATCGGATCTGTCGTTATGATCCGGTGCAGTCAACAAAAGCTGATTGCCCTTATTTCCTTGGAAGGGAGAAGCCTCAGCATCAAATAGGTCTTGCAACATATCAATTGTCTTCTCCTCTTCTGTGAGAGTCAGCTTTTTCAAAATCTGAGCCTATTAATACATTCAGACAAAAAAATTAATAATTATATGTTCGAATACCTACTTTAATCTAAGCAATTAAAAACTCGTATACTTACTTTATTGGAATTCACAATATTATTTATTCTTTGGTGTGACGATGCTCTTATGTCATACCAATTGAGTAGTCTCGGTCACCTTGGATGCTCAAGCATCATGGCACATACACTCTCCAGTTGGGGAATCCGTTCGAATGCCCATGCCTGTAGCAAATAATTAAAGAAAAATTAATATAAATATCAAACAATAGATATTATGAATTATTTATGTATAGAATAATACCTGTAAAATATACATGCATCCAAAAATATTATACTTTGGTGGTCATTTTGTAACATTTACTGCACCTTCAAGCCCAGCTATGATATGGCTATAACAGAGGTTACCACAAGGGTAACTATTGAAACTGTCCAAATCATCCACCAATCTCAAATATCTTTCCGGTACGATCACATTCTTGTTGCTGCCAAGAATGATACTTTCCAAAATAAGTACCAAAGAAAGTTTTATTGCATCATCTTGAACTGTAGTTGCTATGATTGAAGCCATTAAGGAGGCCTGAGTAGCCCCGCGTGGAAAATATCTACTTCTCAAGTTGTCTGACCCTATCTCTAGTATCGGAGGAGGAGGCTCAAGATAATACCGGAGTCCAGAAATTAAAGAAAACTCCAACGGCGAGAAGGAAATAATCTGTCCATCCAAATTAAACTTCAGACCACCTAAGTGTCTTTGCCACAAATAATGAATGACACTTGGGGAAATCATAGCTCGTGCACTGCGTCTCCAATCAAATAAGAAACCAAAATAATTCCTTTTCATCCTATCCATCATATCTGTAGAATTGTTTTTTGTATCCATTGACTTGAAGTACTCCTCAATTTCATTAAGGTATTTAATGTTGTTCCTTGCAGAAGCTTTACCAAAATACCTCAATCTATCACTTAGCTCCGTGGCCACTTTTTTTTCTTCAACATTCTCTCCCTCTTCTATCTTTCTTTTCTTTTTCTTTACTTCAATAGTTTGTGTAATCATACCGGACATGTCTCCCTCCATAGAAGCAGAAGCAGGGTCCCTATCACCACGTCCACGAGAACGCCCACGACCACGGTTTCTCTTAACCATCTATAAACAAAATAACATAGATACAATAAATTAAATGAGGTCTCAATAAAATATATATATAAAAATTTGGATGACATATGGACGAAACAATACATAAAATATGGACGAAACTACTATTAGTTATTCTCCAAATACGAAAATACTGTAAGCTTTGTTTGAAGAGAATTGATATCTAAGATTAGTCTTCGGAGATATAAACCCAATGCTTGGGGATATGATGTTTTTGACTACTTACATGTTTGAAGAGAATCTATATATGGTTTTTTATTGATTTAGAGAAGACTTATGATAGAGTACTACCAAATGTAATATGTTGCTAATATACCTTACATTAAAAAAAAATTATAGAGAAAGAAAACATAGACAAAATTTGTGATTTCGTCTAATTTTCGTCCAACTTTCGTCTCACAGCTCAATGCCAGTCTCGGGCAAGACTGACTGTGATTTTTCGGCAACGAATCATAGCCGAAATTTGTTATTTCGTCCAATTTTTATCCAACTTTCGTCACACAGCTCAATGCAAGTCTCGGGTAGAACTGACTGTGATTTTTCAGCGATAAAAACTAGATGAAATTTGTTATTTCGTCCGATTTTCGTCACACAGGCCATAGCCAGTCTCAGCCAGAACTGACTGTAATTTTTCGGCGACGAAAACTAGACGAAATTTGTTATTTCGTCCGATTTTCGTCAAACAGACCATAGCCAGTCTCTGCCAGAACTGACTATGATTTTTTGGCGACGAAAACTAGACGAAATTTGTTATTTCATCCGATTTTCATCAAACAGACCATAGCCAGTCTCTGCCAGAACTGACTGTGATTTTTTGGCGATGAAAACTAGACGAAATTTGTTATTTCGTCCAATTTTCGTCACACAGCCCATAGCCAGTCTTGGCCAGAACTGACTGTGATTTTTCGGCGATGCAAACTAGACGAAATTTGTTATTTCGTCTGATTTTCGTCTCACAGCCCAAAGCCAGTCCCGGGCAGAAATGACTGTGATTTTTTTTGCGACGAAAACTGGACGAAACTTGTTATTCCGTCGGATTTTTTGAAGGTAAGGTTTAGAAACACTATATTTCTTTACTTTAAAATACTATACCTTACCAAATTCGAAAAAATATCATATCACAATGTCAGATAATTAGAAAAACTAAATTATATGAAAATATAGGGCTAAGATTTGGGTCTATAGAGCATACCTTGGCAAGGCAAGCTAAATCCGACGAAGCCTCAACGACGAATCCTCAGCGACTGTTGAAGTTGACGCCGGTCCGACGAACCCTCGACGACGGTTGATCGTGATGAACCCTCGACGACGCAGCCTCGGCGAAAATCGGGATTTTGGAAGCCGGTTGAGTTGGAGCTGATCGGACGCAGCCTCGACGAAGGTTGTTCGTGATGAAAACAAGGCGAAAGGCTCGATTTATCTCAAACTGGTAAGAAACCAAGTTACCCAGCCACGATAGGTTTTTACAGTGGTAAGGGTCAATATGCCTTTTTACATGTTTAGTGTCACCGTGCGACCTGTTTCTCACGTGCTGGTGGCCATTTTCGTTCAAATTTCTTGACGGGGTCCATTCTCAACAATAGTTGAGAGTTGGTGGCTATTTCGGTAAAAGCTTCGAGGTTTTTACCGAAATGGCCACCAACTCTCAACTATTGTTGAGAATGGGCCAGGTTGCTTTTGGTTTTACCAAAATGACCACTGAAACTCTTTGGGACCAAACTACCCTTTTACTTTACTACTAAAACCCTACCTTCCATTGAGTCTCCCTTCACTTCCCTCATTTGAACGGTAGCTTCCTCCACCTCTTTCGACGGTAACTGTGGGACAACCGGCCACCCATTTCAACGGTGATCATCAAAGCCCGTGAGTCTTCCTTCACTTCACCCCTTTCGACGGCTCCTACACTTCACCCCCTTTCAACGACTCCTATATTTCACCTCCATGCTTTGCGATTTTTTTCATATATGTTTGATTAACTGCTTCATTGTACCATTTGATTACTTTTGATTTCATTAGCAACAACAACCAATCAAGAAAAAGGAATGAAATCAACAAAAAGTAGTTGAATATTAACAGCACATTTTAGGACGAAAAATAGACGAAAAATGAACGAAATTGATAAAATTGGCTATTCATCATTATGGTTAGGACGAAAAAGGGATGAAATCGACAACATTAGCTGAATTTATATTATATTGGTCGTGATGAGTCCTACACTTCACCCCCTTTCAACGACTCCTATACTTTACCTCCATGCTTTGCGATTTTTTTTATATATGTTTGATTAACTTCTTCATTGTATTTGATTACTTTATGGTTTCATTAACAATAACAACCAATCGAGAAAAAGGAACAAAATCAACAAAAAGTAGTTGAATATTAACAGCACATTTTAGGATGAAAAATGGACGAAAAATGAATAAAATTGGCTATTTATCATTATGGTTAGGACAAAAAAGGGATGAAACCGACAAAATTAGCTGAATTTATATTATATTGGTCGTGATGAGTCTAGTATGTATTGATCGTGATGAGTCTAGTATGTATTGGATACGTATGATTAATTTTTGGTATCAAATTTGGTATTGTTGAGTCTTGATATTGTGATTCTATGCTTAAAATAGTAACATCACATTTTAGGATGAAAAAATGATGAAATCGATAAAATTGTTAGGTGAATATTACCATCACATGATCTAAAAGTTTAAAAGTAAAAAATAAATAATAATTATTAGTCGTGATGAGTCTATTTTGTATTGGTTACATATGATTAATCTTTGATATCAAATTTTATATTACTGAGTTTTGATATTGTGATTCTATGCTAACAGGGATTTGATATATGGATTCAACATTACCGATACTTTGTTGTTACGATAGAGAATTGTTATATTTGAAAGAAAAATACAAGTACAGGGGTGGAAGAACTAAAAGTATTATTTTATCTAGAAAATCGGATTTTGACTGTCTTCTTCAGGAAATTTATAAGATTTCAAATGATAGTCTCAAAGAGTATGAAATCACAATGAAGGTTTTATATCCAAGTACACTTGCATGTCCTCCTGCCGAAATTGTGGATGATAATGATGTTGCAGTATTTATTACCCATAACATCCGAGCCAATAATAGCAATGTCCCATTGCTGATAATCAGAGTGCTGAGAAATCCGAAATCTATTGACAGGTCGATTGAAATCGAACCACTCGGTAGTAAGAGAAAGTTGAAAGAAACGACACAGATGTCTCGTAAAACACCTTGTGTAGTTACCCCTCCCGTTGACTTAAAAAATATCTCGACATCATCGGAGCTTTATTGTTCGATATCGTCATCATTCGGTGTTGGAGATTTGCATACGGATAAAAATACTTATTTTAATTATGGCGAGGATTTCAGTTTTGTACCATGCACACTAGATGTCAGTCAAGATGTCAGTCAACGTATTGAGTACAAGAATATAGAGAAACCTGAAGACAACCCTCTATTATTTGACATTGTTATGAATGACAGAAGGTATGAATAATTTTTTCAAATATCTTATATTGTAATTTTGATGATTAATTAGTTCATGTACTTATATGTGTTTAAATAATATATGCCCAGTAAGGTGAATATTGATGACGATCATAATGGGTCAAGAAGAGATGCAAAATTATCTATAGATCTTAACCAGAAGCCTGCTGGTTGTGATGTATTGGAGGAATTATTCATTGACACTCCTGCGGATATGGTAGTATCTCCAAAGTACACTCAACAGAATAGTCAACTGAAGGATAAGGATATTATCTGTAAGCAAGAAAGAAGTATGACTGAAAAACAAAGAAGGAAGAAAGAAGTACCACTGAGACATAGTCAAAAAGAGTGTTTTGCCAGCAGTAGTTGGATGGAAAACGATGAATGTAAGTCTTCAATACCTGATTCGGTTATGGTTTATGAAGACAAATACGTACCTAACGAATTTCCTATTGCTGTTGAAGTAAAAGATGATTATCAACAACTTTATCCTAATCAGATGTTTATAGATAAAGACACATTGATCAAGATGGTACAGAAGAATGCTTTATTTACAAACACTGAGTACAAAGTGATGAAGTCCAGCAGAACAAGATATGCATTAAAATATAAAAGAGAAAATTGCAGTTGGTGATTACGTGCAAGTTGACAAAAAGGGTGTGATGTTTTTAAAATTAATTTCCTAGGCCTACACAACTGCTCATTGCCGCAGCGTGGAATTGATCATCGACAAGCTACAAGCAAGTTAATATGTGATTTTATGAAAGCTCGAATAGAAGCATATGTATTATACTCTCCCAAAGCAATTATATGTGATGTGCAATAAGAATTTGGTGTGCAGATCACTTATCGAAAAGCATGGCTGGCAAGGGAGATGGCAATTACTCTTTTAAGAGGCTCATACGAGGACTCGTATGTAATTCTTTCAGGATATTGTCATGAAGTTGCAAAAAATAATCCTGGAACCATCACTAATATTTTAAGGGAAGGAGACAGATCTAAGGCTATGATGATTGGGATGACTCGATGATTTGGAACTTGCATCAAAAAACTTGTAATTTGTTGGAATTTGTAATTTATAATATATTGTACTTTGTTGTAATTTGTAATGGAAGGGCTATGACTGAAGGACTCAATTTGGCTATGATAATTGGAATGACTCAATGATTATCAATTTGGCTATGATAATTGGAATGACTCAAAGTTGTTTGTAATTTATTGGAATTTGTAATGGAATGACTAGATATGTGTAATTTGTTATACTTTGTTGTAATTTATAATGGAATGACTAGATATGTGTAATTTGGATCAAAGAGTATTTGTAATTTGTAATTTGCATCAAAGAGTATTTACAATCTATTCAGTTGTTTGCAATCTATCCAGTTGTTTGTAATTTTGATCAAAGAGTATTTGTAATTTGTAATTTGCATCAGAGTTATTTGTAATTTGGAATATAATGTAATTTGCATCAAAGAGTAATTTGCATCACAGTGAAACGTGCCAAAGACTGCCCATATGTAACCTGTGAAAATATAGACGAAATTTAGACAAAATAACAAATTTCGTCTATGTTTCGTCGAAGAAAAATCACACATTCAGGCCTACCCGAGACTGTCTTTGGGCTGTGAGACGAAATCAGGATAAAATAACAAATTTCGTCTATGTTTCGTCGAAGAAAAATCACACAATCACCTTCCCGTGACCAGCTTTGGGCTGTTTTCGTCTAGTTTTTATCTAGTTTTCGTCGCCAAAAATTCACAGTCATTTCTGTCCGAGACTGTCTTTGGGCTTTGAGACGAAAATCGGACAAAATCCGACGAAATAACATGTTTCATCTAGTTTTCGTCGCCAAAAAATCACAGTCATTTCTGGCCGAGACTGGCTATAGTCTGTGTGACGAAAATCGGACGAAATAACAAATTTCGTTTAGTTTTTGTCGCCGAAAAATCACAGTCAGTTCTGGCTGAGACTGACTATGGGCTGTGTGACAAAAATCGGACGAAATAACAAATTTTGCCTAGTTTTCGTCGCCGAAAAATCACAGTCAGTTCTGCCCGAGACTTGCAGTGAGCTGTGAGACGAAAGTTGGACGAAATAGAAAATTTCGTCTATGTTTCGTTGCAGAGAAATCACACAGTCTTGCCCGAGACTGGCATTGAGCTGTGAGACGAAAGTTGGACGAAAATTGGACGAAATCACAAATTTCTTCTAGTTTTCTTTCTCTATAATTTTTTTTTTCTCTATAATTTTTTCTCTCTCTATAATTTTTTTTCTCTATTATTTTTTTTTCTCTCACTATAATTTTTCTCTTTATAATATTTTTCTCTCCATAATTTTTGTCTCTATAATTTTTTTATCTCTATAATATTTTTCTCTCAATAATTTTTGTCTCTATAATTTTTTTGTCTCTATAATATTTTTTCTCTCTCTATTATTTTTCTCTCTCTATAATATTTTTCTCTCTATTATTTTTTTTCTCTCACTATAATTTCTCTCTCTATAATATTTTTCTCTCTATAATTTTTGACTCTATAATATTTTTCTCTCAATAATTTTTTTGTCTCTATAATATTTTTTCTCTCTCTATAATATTTTTCTCTCTATTATTTTTTTTCTCTCACTATAATTTTTCTCTCTATAATTTTTGTCTCTATAATTTTTTTGTCTCTATAATATTTTTTCCCTCTCTATTATTTTTCTCTCTCTGTAATATTTTTCTCTATATTATTTTTTTTCTCTCACTATAATTTTTCTCTCTATAAAATTTTTCTCTCTATAATTTGTGTCTCTATAATATTTTTCTCTCTATAATTTTTTTATCTCTATAATATTTTTTCTGTCTCTATTATTTTTCTCTCTCTATAATATTTTTCTCTCTATTATTTTTTTTCTCTCACTATAATTTTTCTCTCTATAATTTTTGTCTCTATAATTTTTTTTTCTCTATAATATTTTTTCTCTCTCTATAATATTTTTCTCTCTATTTTTTTTTTCTCTCACTATAATTTTTCTCTCTATAATATTTTTCTCTCTATAATTTTTGTCTCTATAATATTTTTCTCTCTATAATTTTTTTGTCTCTATAATATTTTTTCTCTCTCTATAATATTTTTCTCTCTATTATTTTTTTTTCTCTCACTATAATTGTTCTCTCTATAATTTTTTTCTCTATAATTTTTTTGTCTCAATAATATTTTTTCTCTCTCTATTATTTTTCTCTCTCTATAATATTTTTCTCTCTCTATAATATTTTTCTCTCTATTATTTTTTTTCTCTCACTATAATTTTTCTCTCTATAATATTTTTCTCTCTATAATTTTTGTCTCTATAATATTTTTCTCTCTATAATTTTTTTGTCTCTATAATATTTTTTCTCTCTCTATTATTTTTCTCTCTCTATAATATTTTTCTCTCTATTATTTTTTTTCTCTCACTATAATTTTTCTCTCTATAATTTTTGTCTCTATAATTTTTTTGTCTCTATAATATTTTTTCTCTCTCTATAATATTTTTCTCTCTATTATTTTTTTTCTCTCACTATAATTTTTCTCTCTATAATATTTTTCTCTCTATAATTTTTGTCTCTATAATATTTTTCTCTCTATAATTTTTTTGTCTCTATAATATTTTTTCTCTCTCTATTATTTTTCTCTCTCTATAATATTTTTTTCTCTATTATTTTTTTTCTCTCACTATAATTTTTCTCTCTATAATTTTTGTCTCTATAATTTTTTTGTCTCTATAATATTTTTTCTCTCTCTATTATTTTTCTCTCTTTATAATATTTTTCTCTCTATTATTTTTTTTCTCTCACTATAATTTTTCTCTCTATAATTTTTCTCTCTATAATATTTTTCTCTCTATAATTTTTTTATCTCTAAAATATTTTTTCTCTCTCTATTATTTTTCTCTCTCTATAATATTTTTCTCTCTATTATTTTTTTTCTCTCACTATAATTTTTCTCTCTATAATTTTTGTCTCTATAATTTTTTTATCTCTATAATTTTTTCTATATAATTTTTTCTCTCTATCTTTGTTTTTTTCCGTCTATAATTTTTTTCAATCTATAATATTTTTCTCTCTCTATAATTTTTTTTCTCTCTCTATAAATTTTTGCTCTCTCTATAATTTTTTCTCTCTATAATTTTTTTCTCTCTCTTTAAATTTTTCTCTCTATAATTTTTTTTCTCAAGCTTCATATTATTTCTTTCTGTAATTTTATTCTCTCTATAATTTTTTCTCTTTCTGAGTATTTTTTTCTCTTTAAGATCAGTTTGCAATTTTTTCAATGTTCTTCTAAGATCAGTTTGTACTTTTTTCCTGCGCCATGAACTCCAAATAGAGGATGCGAAGAAATACCGAAGCATTGATCTCTATGGCTAGCCAAAGTGGTTTCCAACTGATACCCTTCGCTTATAACCCCTTTCGAATCACTTGCCATATGGATCCGAGACATGCATTCAAACAAAAACTTAAGATACGTCATTACATTACCAAACTTAAGATATGTCATTTACAAACTTAAGATATGTCATTACATTACAAAATCCGAGACATGCACCATATTCAAACAGAAACTGAATAACTTCTTAAATGAAAAATCTTAAGAAATGTCATTATATTACAAACTTAAGTTATGTCATTACATTACAATATTCGAGACATGCAATACTCCAGAAATATCATTACAATAGAGTTCCCCCTCATATGCCATTACTATCACCTTCATTTATATTACAATGAATATAAATATAAAGACCATCATAGCCAAAAGTGCTCCTAACATACAAAACCCACACTCCCGAGTGATAAACTTAGAAGCGGGAGGGACAAAAGAGACGCAATCCGAAGGTGCATGACGCTTGATATCCAAAGGGATATCATGATGTTTATCAGGATGGAGATGCTCACTTTGGAACTTGGATAAGTGACCTTCAGTCTTCTCCAAGGAACGGAATGAACGATACAAAGATCCTTCATAGCCATTAACTTTTCGTTGACACTCCTTCCAAGTGTAGTAAATCCCAGGCCTTCTACCCACAAATACCACATAATATTTATTTGCCATAAGTACGATACCTGTATAATCATATCATTCAATAAGTTTTATAGATGTTGAATAAAAATACAAAAATTAAAAACAAGAATATATATCATAATATGCATATAACAACAAGTAAAGTCTGGAGTTTTAATTGATATTGCTCCAAAATCATAGTGATTTCAAGAATTCAGTCAGACATGTTATAATGACTGGAAGAAGTATGTGTAAAGTCATAAAGAGAACAAGCAAAAAAACATGATACATTTACTCTGCAATAATAGAAAAGTTACATCATTTTTTATTATGTCCAGAACATTTACATCTAGCATATTTGACAGTCCGGCGCTCCTCACCCTGTGAGAGAATTTTTTTTTTCTTTGGCCTTCCCACTATTTTTTTTCCAATGGGTGGGATTAGTTTATTAGCTGATTTAATACTTTCTGGGGTCTTCCACTCACTTTTATCAACAACTGGATAGATAGATTCTGCATAGGTTGCCCTGTAGTTATCCACTGTATAGTAATGTGCACAAAATAGATAAGGATCCATCTTATACTGTGTAATTCCGGCTAATGCATGTGAACATGGCATGGCCATCACATCAAATTTACGGCATGTGCATTTTCGATTGCTTAAAACTACATGATCACAATATTGTATAGATCTGACCATATACTCATCGAGATTAATAGGATGACACGCTGTGCCACGAGCTCTATCCATATCTCCGGCTAGCTGATTTTCTGCCCATTTTGTTAGTTTTGTTATCAAAGTTGTTACCGTATTTCTTCGTTTGAACCATAAAGCCTAGAGCTTTAACCGATATTGCTCCAAAATCATAGTGATGGTAAGTTCTCTGATATCTTTTAGGACACTATTGTAACTTTCAGAACTGTTTGTGGTTATAATATTATACCTTCTGTGTATGAAATACGCTGTAGTCTATTTTGCTGGCTCAATTTCTCGTAACCAGTCATGTGCATCTTCATTCATATACTTTATAGTTTCTATCACTTGATAAAACTTTGATTCTCTTGTTGCCTTTGCAGCTGTATAAAAGTAAGAGTATAATCTTTGTTGTTTGAATTTGGCATATATGTTTTGCGAAATATGGAACGCACAATAACCATGTACAACATCCGGAAAGACAATAGGAACTTGAGCCAATAAAGCCTTATGTCAGTCAGATATAATAACCAAATCATTAACTGGACCCAAGCTGTCTCGTAGTTGTGTTAAGAACCAATTCCAACTTTCATTGTTCTCCGATTCACCAATCCCAATAGCCACGGGAAATATATGATTATCTCCATCCAAAGTGGTTGCAATAAATAAAGTACTTTTGTACTTGCCTTTTAAATGAGATCCGTCAACGGCTATTACTGGTCTTAGATTTTGTCTTTGAAAACTACGTAAACATGGACCAAGAGCCATAAAAATAGCCTTAAATCTGTCTCCTTCCCTTAAAATATTAGTATGGTTCCAGGATTATTTTGTGCAACTTCATAACAATATACTGGAAGAATTACATACGAGTCCTCGTATGAGCCTCTTAAAAGAGTAATTGCCATCTCCCTTGCCAGCCATGCTTTTCGATAAGTGATCGCACACCAAATTCTTGTTGTACATCACATATAATTGTTTTGGGAGAGTACAATACATGTGCTTCTATTCGAGCTTTCACAAAATCACATATCAACTTGCTTGTAGCTTGTCGATGATCAATTCCACGCTGCGGCAATGAGCAGTTGTGTAGGCCTAGGAAAGTAATTTTGAAAACATCACACCCTTTTTGTCTACTTGCACATAATCTCCAACTGCAATTTTCTCTTTTACATTTTAATGCATATCTTGTTCTGCTGGACTTCATCACCTTGTACTCAGTGTTTGTAAATAAAACATTCTTCTGTACCATCTTGATCAATATGTCTTTATCTATAAATATCTGATTAGGATAAAGTTGTTGATAATCATCTTTTACTTCAACAGCAATAGGGAATTCGTTAGGTACGTATTTGTCTTCATAAACCATAACCGAATCAGGTATTGAAGACTTACGTTCATCGTTTTCCATCCAACTACTGCTGGCAAAACACTCTTTCTGACTATGTCTCAGTGGTACTTCTTTCTTCCTTCTTTGTTTTTCAGTCATACTTCTTTCTTGCTTACAGATAATATCCTTATCCTTCAGCTGACTGTTCTGTTGAGTGTGCTTTGGAGATACTACCATATCCGCAGGAGTGTCAATGAATAATTCCTCCAATACATCACAACCAGCAGGCTTCTGGTTAAGATCTATAGATAATTTTGCATCTCTTCTTGACCCATTATGATCGTCATCAATATTCACCTTACTGGGCATATATTATTTAAAAACATATAAGTACATGAACTAATTAATCATCAAAATTACAACATAAGATATTTGGAAAAATTATTCATACTTTCTGTCATTCATAACAATGTCAAATAATAGAGGGTTATCTTTAGGTTTCTCCACACTCTTGTACTCAATACGTTGACTGACATCTTGACTGACATCTAGTGTGCATGGTGTGGGTGCAAATTTTGGCAGAAGTTTACCAACTACCACGGGACCCACCGGCCCTGCCTGGTGGGCCCACAAAGACTACCACGGGACCCACCGGCCCTGCCTGGTGGGCCCACGAAGACTACCACGGGACCCACCGGCCCTGCCTGGTGGGCCCACGAAGACTACCACGGGACCCACCGACCCTGCCGGGTGGGCCCACGAGGACCACCGCGAGACCCACCGGCCCTGCCCGGTAGGCCCACAAGCCTGAAGAATCCCCAAATACGACAGCAGAAAACCGCCATTTGCCCCGGAATTCCTCCCCGGGAATCCTATAAATAGCAGAGCCTTCGAATGTAAAAGGATCGAACTCTGAGTTCTAAAAAACCAGAGCTCTGGGATTTCCAACTTCCCATCTTCCACCTCTCTTTGATCTTCTTTTTTCTTTCGAAGAGATCAGAGTATTTTCAGTGATACTCGGCCTGTCGAGATCACTTCAACATAAGTGTTAGTGAATTCGGGTTGCTCCCTATAGCACGGAGACGTAGGCCTCGGCTGAACTCCGAGATCACATCTTGTGTCAACAATCTCTCTGATTGCATCTCTTTGTTTACATATCAAAGGCTTCAACTTCAATCAACAGATCGAACAACAATCTTCGACGTCAACTTCAATTTCAATTGACTGGTGCTGCGAGAGTCTTCGGGTCGGCACGAAGATTTTCCCCCACACATGGTACAAAACTGAAATCCTCGCCATAATTAATATCAGTATTTTTATCCGTATGCAAATCTCCAACACCGAATGATGACGATATCGAACAATGAAGCTCCGATGATGTCGAGATATTTTTTAAGTCAACGGGAGGGGTAACTACACAAGGTGTTTTACGAGACATCTGTATCGTTTCTTTCAACTTCCTCTTACTACCGAGTGGTTCGATTTCAATCGACCTGTCAATAGATTCCGGATTTTTCAGCATTCTGCTTATCAGTAATGGGACATTGCTATTATTGGCTCGGATATTATGGGCAATAAATACTACAACATCATTATCATCCATAATTTCGGCAGGAGGACATGCAAGTGTACTTGGATATAAAACCTTCATTGTAATTTCATACTCTTTGAGACTATCATTTGTAATCTTATAAATTTCCTGAAGAAGACAGTCAAAATCCGATTTTGTAGATAAAATGATATTTTTAGTTCTTTCACCCCTGTACTCGTATTTTTCTTTCAAATATAACAATTCTCCATCGTAACAACAAAGTATCGATAATATTGAATCCATATTTCAAATCCCTGTTAGCATAGAATCACAATATCAAAACTCAGCAATATAAAATTTGATATCAAAGATTAATCATATGTAACCAATACAAAATAGACTCATCACGACTAACAATTATTATTTATTTTTTACTTTTAAACTTTTAGATAATGTGATGGTAATATTCACCTAACAATTTTATCGATTTCATCACTTTTTTATCCTAAAATGTGATGTTACTATTTTAAGCATAGAATCACAATATCAAAACTCAATAATAGCAAATTTGATACCAAAAATTAATCATACGTATTCAATACATACTAGACTCATCACGACCAATATAATATAAATTCAGCTAATTTTGTCGGTTTCATCCCTTTTTCGTCCTAACCATAATGATGAATAGCCAATTTTATCAATTTTGTTTATTTTTCATCCTAAAATATGCTGTTAATATTCAACTACTTTTTATTGATTTTGTTCCTTTTTCTCGATTGGTTGTTGTTGTTAATGAAATCATAAAGTAATCAAATACAATGAAGAAGTTAATTAAACATATATGAAAAAAATCGCAAAGCATGGAGGTGAAGTATAGGAGTCGTTGAAAGGGGGTGAAGTGTAGGACTCATCACGACCAATATAATATAAATTCAACTAATGTTGTCGATTTCATCCCTTTTTCGTCCTAACCATAATGATGAATAACCAATTTTATCAATTTCGTTCATTTTTCGTCCTAAAATATGCTGTTAATATTCAACTACTTTTTGTTGATTTCATTCCTTTTTCTCGATTGGTTGTTGTTGTTAATGAAATCAAAATTAATCAAATGGTACAATGAAGCAGTTAATCAAACATATATGAAAAAAATCGCAAAGCATGGAGGTGAAGTATAGGAGTCGTTGAAAGTGGGTGAAGTGTAGGAGCCGTCGAAAGGGGTGAAGTGAAGGAAGACTCACGGGCTTTGATGATCACCGTTGAAATGGGTGGCCGGTTGTCCCACAGTTGCCGTCGAAAGAGGTGGAGGAAGCTACCGTCCAAATGAGGGAAGTGAAGGGAGACTCAATGGAAGGTAGGGTTTTAGTAGTAAAGTAAAAGGATAGTTTGGTCCCAAAGAGTTTCAGTGGTCATTTTGGTAAAGCCAAAAGCAACCTGGCCCATTCTCAACAATAGTTGAGAGTTGGTGGCCATTTCGGTAAAAACCTCCTGTCCGTACGACCATCCGTCAACCAGTACGTCACGTCACGTCACGTCATGTGCACATCCCTCTTGCTTTGGATCCCCGTCAAGGAAGTCGGATGTGGTCCGGTCAAAACTTCTATAAGAACGAGAAATGATCCATTAAGTGCCGTGGGGAAAATTTTCAGCACCTCTGGCGCACTATAACAGTGGGCCCACTGCTATTAAGATTCATGGGGGTAACGAGTTCAGATCTCCTCCAGTAGGTCGACCAGGACGGTAGGCCCTGGCGTGCATCACAACGGCATGCAGTCAGCTGGAGTATGATTCATTTTAGGACCGCTTGCCATCGTGCACGTGCAGCTGTGATGCACGTGGACCCACGGACCGACCGATTGGAGAAGATCTGAATTCCAGGGTAGCGCTACTTAGCACATGGGGGTAGTGGCTCCCAACATTCAGAGCCTTAGGCCTTCTGTACTCTCCATCGGTGTGGCGGTTCTTGGTTTGCGCCAGCATGTGGTGCCTCTTGAAGGTCCGATTGTGACATCCCCCTTCGAATGAACCAAAAAAAAAAAAAAAACGCTTCTGAAGGTTTCTGAACAGCCTCGCGTTCCGCTCAAGCTAGATACACCATAACGGACTGGCTACACTCCTATCCCATGCAATCAGAAATAGGCGTGGTATGTGCTCCTATCTCCAAGAACACCAAAGGTTTAAAGCCAAAGAGACTGGCTCTGTGAGCATAGGAGAAAAATATGATCAATGGACTCAGGTTGTGTACCAAAGGGGCAAGTGTGATGTAGAGATACCCCTACGAGCTAGGTTATATGTTGTAAGGGTATGGTAATAGAGAACTATCCATAGAAAGAAGCGAACCTTAACAGGACACTGCGTGTGCCAGGTATGTGTGAAGGGCCATGTGGTAAGGACATGAGTGCTGAGGTAGAGGCTACGGACTGTGAATCAAGACCTTATTGGTTCTTTAACAATCTTCGAGCCCTCTCAGTGGTAACTAGAGAGCAAACACATTGAATAAGCAAAGCTTAGAGGGATTTCACAAAAAAAATAAAATAAAATAAAAGAATGAGAGAAATGAATCAAAATTTGAGAAAAAAAAAGATTGAACAATTAATTAGGAGCTTATAAGTTCAAACAAAACTTGAATAAATCTATGAAGGCCTAAAAGCTCCAATTAGATCAAATCCTCTCTCCACAACCATAGAGAGAGATGAAGTAAATAACCAAAGAGGCTACCATTATTCCATTCCAAAGCTAGTCCCATATCAAGAGAGTGAACCATCCTCCACTTGGGCTGCACTCGCCGGCCTCCCGAACTTTTCGGAGGGCACCCGCGGGGCCGACATCTCGCCCGACCTCCTCCGAAGCATCTGCCGCATCCCGTCGGCCACCCTGACCGCCGGATTTGACCTGAACTTCCGGCAGAAGGACATGTGCGCCTTCACGGCCTCCTCCGTCCCATACCCCTTCCGCCTCCCCCCACTGGCTTCGTCCCTCACCGCCTCCGCGCACAGACCGCACAACCATTGCCCGTCGAAGCTGGCCTTCACCCCACTGATGTAGTCCTGGGTGCAGTCCTCTCTCAGGCCGCAGCACTCGCATTTCGCCGACTCGACATCCATGGCTGATGGTGGTATCTAATGACTAGGCCTTTGATTGTGCAGACTGTGTTGAAGCTTGAATGGGATGAGGAGTGGTCGGTTTGGGGGGGGGGGGGAGGCCTTTGGGTTGGAGGAGGAGGGTTTTTTTTTATATAGTTGGAGAGGATTTCAGAGAAATCTGCGGTAGTTTTTTCTTGTTTTCAGAACTGATTTGAAATGGGCACTGGTGAGGTGTTGAGTGTGGGGAATTGGTTTCTCTTCTTGATGATCTTGATTGTCTTCTTGTCACATTGGGGGCAGTTGTGTTATGTTGATTGATGGATCCTTTGTGTGGACATGGTCCTTGGCTTGGCTTGGCCCTGATTGGCTTGGATTTTTTTTATTTTTTGCAATCTATTGGCTTGATTTGAGGCTCACTAATAATGTCTTGCCCCCCCCCCCCTCCCTCTTTTTTTTTTTTTTGATTTTTTCAACCTTGACTATGTATTCTGCTGACTTGGTTTATTTAATATTTCTTATAATAGTGCATCTCTGACTCTAAGGGTGTTTGGCATCGTTCCCCAGGATTGTTTCATTGTTACTTCCGATGGTTTGGCAAACCCCCCTCCTATGAGGGGGCCTGTGTTCGAGTCTCGGTACGAAGTTTGGACTTAGATTTCTCATTGGTAGAGTAGAGCAGGAATTATAAGAATTACCAAAAAGAAATAATAATAATGTACAACTACTATGGAGAAATGAGAAATTGACTCCCTTCGTTCCGATGACAGTGGGGTGCGCTAATTTCTCTTCTTATGAGGAGGGTTGCGAGTTCTCTCCACATACAAAACACGACAACTAAAATAATATATGAATTATAATCTTCAAGCAATTTGTGCTATTTATTTTGTGGAGCGAGGGCCAGCGGTCCGCCTTTAAAGCCCGGTGCTTCTGATGTGGGGGGAGATCTTGCTAAGATTTGCCGAGACCCCATTGTTTGCTTTCGGTGCGGGAAGGTGGGTCACCGTTCGACGGCTTGCTGGATGGGGCCACGAATGGTACCGTAGGCTTCCAGCTCTTCCAGCCTCAACTTACCCCCTCGGCCTCCTTCCGCTGGTGTCTTCGATGGAGACATCCCTTTTGATGCTGCAATTCAGGCTAACGTTCGGGCGATGGAGAGATTTGGGGTCACGGTGGTCCACGGTTCGACCATGTTTTGGGAACTCCGGCCAATCTTGGCCGAGACACGGGGTGACGATTGGGATTAGAAAGTGAAGAAGCTATCGCTAGAGTCGTTTTTGGTCGAGTTTCCTTCCGTCCAGGCGCTGGAAGCGGCGAGGCGTGAGGGTTTTCTTCGGCTGTGTCATTTGCAAGTTTCCTTCTCGCTTTGGTCCGTTAGTACTGGGGTGCTACGACCATGAAAGGGGATCTATCTCTGTTTCCACATCTCAGGTTTGCCACTTCATGTTTGGCGAGATAAGAAGACGGAGTAGAATTGACGAGCCGCTTTGGGACAGTGCGTGCTGTTTTGAATAACTTTGATAAGGCGGAGGACATAGCTGATATGATGGTCCTGCTTGAGACCAACCATCCGGAGCGCATTCCGGAGAAATTGGTGGAGAAGGTGGGTAGGATGTTGTATGAACTGCGATTCCAAGTTGAGATCGATGATCCGGCCGAAGACAGGGACCTTATGCAGGTTGAGCCAGGTGGGGCAGCGGTCGGGGGGGGGGGGGGGGGGGGGGGGGTTGTTGACCCTGCTGCGAGGGCCGGAGACGAGGAGTAGATAGGCGAGGAGGAGGAAGGCGACAATGCAGTCGCGGAGGAGTCGATCTCGTAGAGTTTTGTCTAGTCAGCTTGCTCCGTTTTGTCCTAGTTGGTTATTTTGTTCCGTTTTGTCTAGTCAGCATATAGATCGTAGTCTCTTGTTATATAGATATCAAATTTATTCACATTTTTTATTAGCCAACTGATTTATTAATTATAGCTAATCTTTAAAATTTGCAGGGCCCATATATAAATATAGGACTTCCCGTGGATTAATATATAATTATACTAGTTTGCAGAAGTGAATTTTTTTTAAAAAAAAAAAAACTAGATTTAATATTTAGAGTTGATTCTTTGACGCAACCCCGAGGCCCACACACCCCCATACTACACATGCACACCCACCGCACACATGCTCTTCTTGGTCTTCCAAAAAAAAAAAAAGAGGGGCCGGCCGAACCAAACCCCAACTGCCTCACTAATATCTCACTTCAATCATTTGTCCGCAAGACACTCAACTCCACAGTGTTTCCACATTATGTTGATTTAGGTATACCTTTGCTGCATCCTCTCTCACCTTTGCTGCATCCTCTCTCTCTCTCTCTCTCTCTCACATAGACACACAACACACAAATATGACATCTCATCCACATGCACACTCATATGTTCACACATACATAGAGAGAGAGAGCAATGCTAGAGTCTTTTT
Source organism: Chamaelirium japonicum (assembly GCA_947650365.1). Classification (NCBI taxonomy): domain Eukaryota; kingdom Viridiplantae; phylum Streptophyta; class Magnoliopsida; order Liliales; family Melanthiaceae; genus Chamaelirium; species Chamaelirium japonicum. The sequence continues at coordinate 97,274,476 of OX393550.1, read as the reverse complement.
CAACAAACGTCGTTCGGTGGATAAGATAGTTAGGTCTCTTCGATGCTCTGTGGTCGAGTGGAGCATGGATATGCCCACCGACCTCTCGGGTAGCCTCTATGTAGTGTGTAATTATCTTTAATCTTTTCCTTGGGAGCCTACTTCATAAACCGATTGGGGTCCATGCCAAACCCCCCTCACCTTGAGAGAGAGAGAGAGAGAGAGAGAGAGAGAGAGAGAGAATTTCATTATGCCAAGTTAATATTCTCTTATTAAAAAGCAGGTCATTTATCGCTTCTATGGTGAGTTCCGATCATTGGTTGATCTGTCAAAAAAGGCAGCTTTGTTAGCCCTTTTTAGAATACAAATCCTAGTGCTTAGGGAAAGAAGAGAAATGCTATTCAGTTCGAAGGTTTTTCCGATTCCGCTCAACCCGATTGATGTGGAAGTGTGCAACTGATGGTGTAAAAGATTTAAATGTTGCTAGTGGGTTTCAGCCACTAATTGTATGTTGCCAAGTCAATCAGGCTGGCAAAATCGAAAAAACCTTCGGACTGAATAGCATTTCTCGGGAAAGAAAGAATACAACTCCTTATTTTGTCTCCTTCCATCTACTAAATCAGGAGGCATTTCTACTTCCAACTATGAAAAATTCATCACCAATTAAATTAGCGTCATAAACAAAGCTATGAGTCATAAATAAAGGGGGCTAAGTTGTTGCATATAAGACTAATGAACATGGTCCTCGTTGGGAATCACATCCTATTGAAGCTTTTAAGACTTTGAACACTCACCAATATGAGAAGGTCATGGTGGGTAATTGTTGCTTTATTTGGAGTTTTTTTTTAAAAAATTTCGAGGGCGTGGGTTATAGGCTCGTTTTGGAAGAGGACCCGACCCGGTCCATACTTCCATGCAGCTGCGCGTCCAGCCCGATTCTACACGGGTTTGGTTGATTTGTTTAGTTTTGGGGATCCATTTGGGATGTCAAATGGGGGGTCAAAGGTGTGATTGTATTAGACCCTTTCTAATATATAAAGGAGGTCTAGGGTTTGGGTTTGGAAGGTTAGATCATTGTTTTGTTTGGGGAGAGATTGGAGAGCCCTCGTCAAGGGTTATTATTGAAGGGTTCTCGGAGCCCATTGTAGTCTTCACCGAATAAAAAGATATCTGAGGGTGCTGCCACCGGTGGACGTATGCAAGATTATCGAACCACCTAAAATCCTTGTGTCTCCTAGTTTGTCTATGATCTAGATTTCCTTTTGCGTTTGATTTGTATTTGCATTTCTTGTATATCGTTTTTTGCATCGAATCTATCATTGGATTTGTTCGTTGCTCGCTTCCGCCGCATAACAAATCGGTATTAGAGCCTAGGTTTACGATCTAGGGTTATTTGCTTGATATATTTGATTATCTGAGAAGATGACCAAGTCGATGAGATGCGGAGGACTACCTCGAACGCAAAATTTAAAATAGAGAAATTCGATTGCACAAATAACATAGGGATATGGCAATGCAAGGTTATGGATATCTTGATCCAATAGAAGTTGGATGTTTCTCTGGAAGATAAGAAGCGAGTGGATATGTCAGATAAAGATTGAACAAAGATCAATCGTCAGACGTGCGACACAATTCAGCTGTCCTGCAAAAGATCAAAAGTACTTTGTGATAAAGGAAATAGTGACTCTGGGGCTATGGAAGAAACTGGAGGATTAGCTTATGACAAAGAGCACTGAGAATCGACTCTACTTGAAGAAAAACCTTTTTTGTTTCTAGTGCCGGGATGACAGCTCTGTGGCGGAGCACTTGAATGACTTCAACAAGCTACTTGCATATCTAGAGAATCTAGATATTACTGTTGCAAATGAAGACAAGACTTTGATTCTATTGAATTCGTTGCCCGATACTTATGATAATTTGATTACTACTTTGCTTTATGGAAAGAAGTCGATTATCTTTGATGAGGTATCGAATGCTTTGCATAACAATGAGTATTAGATGAAGGATAAACAAGCTCACAACAATTCACAATCGGATACCTTGACATCTCGGGATAGATCATGGAGTTGGAACCTTGCAAATAGAGGTTAATCTCATTCTAAGTCTAGAGGAGCCTCATCAGATAAAAGGACCCATACAAAGTATTAGTGTTCATATTATCGCAACAAAGGCCATTGGAAGAAGCATTGTCTTGTGTCGTAGAATAAGGAAATGCTGAACCGAAGGCAAACATCATAAGCAGTGAGGATGAAGATTTTGATATAGCTCTTACTAGTTTATCGTTGATTTGCCGCTATGACAAGTGGTTTTTGGATTTGGGATGCACCTATCATATGACTCCTAATCTAGAGTATTTTTCCACCTTCGAAGTTGTTGACGGTGGAGTTGTCTTTATAGGCAATGACAATGCATGTAAGACAAAGGGGATAAGGAAAGTCCATTTGCAGTTGCATGATGGAACAATCAGAGAATTGTCAGAAGTCAGGTACAAACTGGAGTTGAAGAAAAATCTCATTTTACTTGGTGCTTTGGATTCGAAAAACCATAAGATTATCATTGATAGTGGAGTCTTGACTGCCGTCTCTGGTGCACGTGTCAATATGATGGGTGCGCAAAAGAGAAACTTCTATTTCTTGTAGGGGAGTATAATTACAGGTGATGCAGTAGTGGCCGAATCTAATACTACGAGACTTTGGCATATGAGGTTGGGGCATGCTGGTGATAACACTTTAGAAACTTTGGTAAAGCAATGCTGTTGAAAGGAGCTAGCTAAGGCCGGTAAGTTGAAATTTTTTGAGCACTATGTATTGGGAATGTAAACGAGAGTCAGATTTGGTACCGCGGTTCATCAGACTCAGGGGACTCTTGAATATATTCACACAGATGTTTGGGGACCGACCAAAGTGGCATTTTTAGAAGCTAAGCATTAGTTTGTGACGTTCATTGATGACTTCTCGAGGAGAATTTGCGTTTACCTGATGAAGAATAACTAGGAAGTTTTTAGAGGTGTTTCTTATTTGGAAGAAGATTATTGAGACTCTGATCGGAAGAAAGATAAAGAAACAAAGATCAGACAATAACGGTAAGTACACGTCGGATCCTTTTTTGAAAGTATGTCAGCATAAGGGCATCATCAGACACATTACAGTTCGAGAGATACCACAACAGAATAGGGTGGCAGCGCGGATGAATTGTACCTTACTAGAGACAGTTTGATGTTTTCTATCCAATACTGGATTGGGAAAAAAGTTATCAACTTATGCGTTGAACTACGCGTGTCACATCGTGAATCAGTTATCGGCATCGACACTTGATGGGAAGACTTCCGTAGAGGTATGGTCGGGAAAACCTGCTATTGACTATAATAATTTGCATGTGTTTGGTTACTTTGCTCATTTCCATGGCAGAGAAAGTAAGTTTGATCCTAAAGCTAAGAAAGTACAATTCTTAGGGTTGAGCTCTGGTGTGAAGTGTCATAGGCTTTGGTTTCCTTGACAGAAAAAATATGATACATGAGTCCTACTTGTTGAAGCCATACTAGAAGAAAGGCTCTCAGCTAGAAAGCATAGTTAGAGGAGATCCAACACAGATGAAGTTTGAAGTTCCATTATTAAAGCTGAGTCATAATGAATACTCAGCCATTAAGAACTTAGATGCATCAGAGTCTCCAATTCAAGATCCTACACAATAGCCGGATTCTATTACAATAAGGAGAGCGAGAAGAAAAATCTAAAAACCTATGCGGTTAACTAACATGGTGTCATATGCACTACCGGGGGAGAACGATAGTATTACGTCTACTTATAGAGAGACGATTAGATATTCTGAGAGCTCAAATTGGAAGCGAGCTATGGAGGACGAGATATAGTCGCTTTATAAGAATTAGACTTGGGAGTTTGTCAAGGTTTCAGTTGGAAAGAGGGTGATTGGTTGCAAGTGGATATATCCCAAGAAGGAGAACTTATTAGAGAATGACGTGTGAGATTCAAAGCTAGATTGGTGGTGAAGGGTTAAGCTCAGGTGTAAGGTATTGACTACAATGAGGTATTTTTTCTAGTTGTGAAGTATTCCTCTATTCGTATTTTGCTAGCATTAATTGCACATTTTGATCTCGAGTTTGCCCAACTGATGTCAAGACTACCTTTCTACATGGGAATTTGGAGTAGGATATATATATAAATATATATATATATATATATATATATATATATATATATATATATATATATATAGAGAGAGAGAGAGAGAGAGAGAGAAAGAGAGAGAGATAGAGAGAGAGAGAGAGAGAGAGAGAGAGAATACGGGGTATGAGCTGACAACCTATTTTTATTATAGGCTGTCAGCTCACAGCCATCCGATCCCACTGATCATAACCGTCCGATTTAAAAAAACAAAACACACACACACACACACACACCCTCTCTCTCTCTCTCTCTCTCTCTCTCTCTCTCTCTCTCTCTCTCTATCTGATCACGATCTCTCTCTCTCAATCTGATCACGATCTCTCTCTCTCTCTCTCTCTCTCTCTCTCTCTCTCTCTCTCTCTCTCTCTCTCTCGTTCGCTGAGAGAGAACCACCGCCGCCCTCACCCTTCTCCCCCTCCGGCGTTAGTCTAGCCGCCTCCGGCTCACCCACCGGCAACTCCCTTCCTCTCCGTCGAGCACCCTCCCGCAGGCAACCCCGATCTCTCGATCCGGCAGCGCCCTCACCCTTCTCCTCCCCCTCCGGCGTCGGTCCAGTCGCCTCCGGCTCACCCCACCGGCAGCTCCCTGCCCCTCCGTCGAGCACTCTCCCGTAGGCAGCCCCGACCTCCCGATCCGGCAGCCCCCTTCCCCTCCCCTTCCGGCGTGCCCCAACCTCCCAATCCAACTCCGTCGCTCCCCCTCCCCCTCTAATCTCCTCCTTCCCCTCCGGCAGCCACCCTTGACGTCGAGGGTGGTTGCTGGAGGGGAAGGAGGAGATTAGAAGGGGAGGGGGAGCACCAGCGTTGGATTGGGAGGTTGGGGCATGCCGGAAGGGGAGGGGAAGGGGGTTGCCGGATTGGGAGGTCGGGGTTACCTGCGAGAGAGTGCTCGACGGAGGGGAAGGGAGCTGCCGTTGGGGTGAGCCGGAGGGGGTTGGACCGGCGCTGGAGGGGGAGGAGAAGGGTGAGGGCGGCGGCGGTTCTCTCTCAGCGAACGAGAGAGAGAGAGAGAGAGAGAGAGAGAGAGAGAGAAAGAGAGAGAGAGAGAGAGAGAGAGAGAGAGTGTGTGTGTGTTTTGGTTTTTTAAATCGGACGGTTATGATCAGTGGGATCGGATGGCTGTGAGCTGACAGCCTAAAATAAAAATGGGCTGTCAGCTCATACCCCGTATTATATATATATATATATATATATATATATATATATATATATATATATATATATATATATATATATATATATATATATATAATGCGGCATGCGGTAAGTGCAGCACCACACCGCAGCCGTTTGATGCACCCGTTGTGTGCATCGCGTGCACGCAGCTGTGTATCAGACAATTCTAGTGCGGTGCCGTACTTACCGCATGCCCCTATATATATATATATATATATATATATATATATATATATATATATATATATATATATATATATATATATATATATATATATATATATATATATATATATATATATATATATATATATATATATATATATATATATATATATATATATATATATATATATATATATATATATATATATATATATATATATATATAGAAAGAGAGAGAAAGAGAGAGAGAGAAAGAGAGAGAGAGAGAGAGAGAGAGAGAGAGAGAGAGAGAGAGAGAGAGGAATGTTATAGTGAGCTGTGAGCTACGAGAGGATAAAATAAGCTGCGGCCATTTTGAGGCCACTAGAAGCTTTGGAATTTGTTGAAATTTGGTGAGGATGTTGGATCGGGTAATATGATCATCGTCACCAATTTTTAACAAATTCCAAAACTTCTAGGACCATCAAATAGTAGAAGCTTTATCTACCAACCGCAATAACGATTAATTTTACTTAGCATGTTTGATGATCCTAGTAGTTTTAGAATTTGATAAAAATTGGTTAGGATGATCATCTTAGCCTAGACAACACTGTCACCAAATTTCAACAAATTCCAAAACTTCTAGGGGCATCAAAATGGTCGTAGCTCATTTCTCCTTTCGTAGCTCACAGCTCACTGTAACATTCCTCCTTCTCTCTCTCTCTCTCTCTCTCTCTCTCTCTCTCTCTATATATATATATATATATATATATATATATATATATATAGGGGACGGGGAGCCTGGACCTCAAGTGCAACATAAACGCTGCACCTAAGCCTCTGCGCGCGCCACATGTCCACGGAATCGGTGCCAGATTCGGCCGTTCGGATTTAAAAAACACGGTAAGAACCTCAGCCATCCGATTGCCTAGATCGAACGGCAGATCGGCCGTCCAGATTTACAAAACACGGGATCCACCTCAGCCGCCCGATCGAACTGATCGAACGTTTCGCGGTTACTGTAGCCGCTACAGTAACCGCGAGAATGCTTTCAGCCGTCCGATCTTCAGGATCCAACGGTTTGGATTGATTTGCGATTTAATTCACCGGCCGAGTGCCCGATCTCCCATCCGATCCAGGCAATCGGACGGCTGAGATTCGTCCCGTGTTTTGTAAATCCGGACAGCCGATTTGCCGTTCGATCCAGGCAATCGGATGGCTGAGGTTCTTACCGCGTTTTTTAAATCCAGATAGCCGGATCTGGCACCGATTTCGTGGACACGTGACGCGCGCAGAGGCTCAAGTGCAGCGTTCACGCTGCACCTGAGGTCCAGGCTCCCCGTCCCCATATATATATATATATATATATATATATATATATATATATATATATATATATATATATATATATATATATATATATATGGGGGCGGGGATGCTGGACCTGAGGTGCAGCAAGAACGCTGCACCTCAGGCTTGTTTTACCTACCTAGAAGTTTTGAAATTTGATAAAATTTGGTGAGGGTGTTGTCTAGGGTAAGATGATCATCCTCACAAATTTTCATCAAATTCCAAAACTTCTAGGGGGGTCAAATGGTCGAAGCAAAATCTGCAAATTTTAACGGTAACTGTGGACGGCTGATTTTGTTTCGACCATTTGACCCCCCAAGAAGTTTTGGAATTTGATGAATATAGGTGAGGATGATCACCTTACCCTAGACAACACCCTCACCAAATTTCATCCAATTCCAAAACTTCTAGGTAGGTAAAACAAGCTTGAGGTGCAGCGTTCTTGCTGCACCTCAGGTCCAGCATCCTCGCCCCCTATATATATATATATATATATATATATATATATATATATATATATATATATATATGGGCGTGCGGTGCGTGCGGCGTCGCACCGCAGCCGCCTGACGCACCGCTGCGTGCATCGCACGCACCGCAACGATGCATCAGGCGGCTGTGATGCGACGCCGCACGCCGCATTTTATCATTCATATATATATATATATATATATATATATATATATATATATATATATAGAATACGGGGTATGAGCTGACAGCCCATTTGCTCAAATGGGCTGTCAGCCGGTAGCCGTCCGATCTTGATCACGTACCGTCCGTTTAAAAACAAAATAAAAACACCGAAACCAAATAAAAACACCGAATTCCCTCTTCCTCTCTCTCGCGCGCGGCAGCGGTAGCCCTGCCCCCTCCGGCACCGGCACCGGATCCGGGGGGACGGCGCGCCGCCGGGGTCGGAGGACGGCGCGGAGGGGACTGGGGTCGGAGGCGGCCGCAGCCTCGGAGGCGATGGCGTGCAGGACGGTCGGAGGGGGCGCAGCAGCCGGGGTCGGAGGGGACCAGGGTCGGAGGGGGCCGGGCCGGAGGGTCGCGCAGCCGCCGGGGTCGGAGGGACGGCGCGGAGGGGACTGGGGTCGGAGGCGGCCACTGCCCCGGAGGGGACGGCGCGTAGGGCGGTCGGAGGGGGCGCAGCAGCCGGGGTCGGAGGGGGCCGGGCCGGAGCGCCGCGCACCCGCCGGGGTCGAAGGGGGCCGGGCCGGAGCGCCGCGCAGCCGCCGGGGTCGGAGGGGACCGGGGTCAGAGACGGGCGCAGCGCCGGAGGGGAACGGGGGCGCAGGGTCAGGGTCGGGGTTCTTCAGCGAAGGAGAGAGAGAGAGAGAGAGAGAGAGAGAGTATAGTTTCGGTGTTTTTATTTTGTTTTTAAACGGACGGTCGTGATCAAGATCGGACGGTTACCGGCTGACAGCCCATTTGAGCAAATGGGCTGTCAGCTCATACCCCGTATTCTCTCTCTCTCTCTCTCTCTCTCTCTCTCTCTCTATATATATATATATATATATATATATATATATATATATATATATGAGGAATGGGATGCTGCCTATCAAAACAGCGTTTTTGCTGCTTTGAGACATTGTTTGACCATCCTAGAAGTTTTGGAATTTGATGAAATTTGGTGAGGGTGTTGTCTAGAGTAAGATGATCATCCTCACAAATTTTCATCAAATTCCAAAACTTCTAAGAGGGTCAAATGGTCGAAGCAGAATGCTGCAGATTTTAACGGTGACTGCAGACGACTGATTTTGCTTCGACCATTTGAACCCCCTAGAAGTTTTGGAATTTGATGAAAATTTGTGAGGATGATCATCTTACCCTAGACAACACCCTCACCAAATTTCATCAAATTCCAAAACTTCTAGGATGGTCAAACAATTTTGCTTCGACCATTTGACCCTCTTAGAAGTTTTGGAATTTGATGAAAATTTGTGAGGATGATCATCTTACCCTAGACAACACCCTCGCCAAATTTCATCAAATTCCAAAACTTCTAGGATGGTCAAACAATGTCTCAAAGCAGCAAAAACGCTGCTTTGATAGGCAGCATCCCATTCCTCATATATATATATATATATATATATATATATATATATATATATATATATATATATATATATATATATATATATATATATATATAGCGGAGGGATACTCTTACTCATGGCATCTTACTCATATAGTTACCTATGATTCAGACCGTCCATTAGATCCCGATGTACGGTTCAGATTAGATGGGGAGTTAAAACAATGGTGTCCGCATTAAATGCGAGCTTTTAATATTGGCTTTTAATATGGGCATTTAATGCGGACACCATTGCTTTAACTCCCCATCTAATTTGAACCGTACGTCGAGATCTAATGGACGGTCCGGATCATAGGTAACTATATGAGTAAGAGGCCATGAGTAAGAGTATCCCTCCCCATATATATATATATATATATATATATATATATATATATATATATATATATGGGCACAAAGTTGTTGCTTCTATCGGTTTATGTTGAGTCGGAAATACACGAGAAGCCATTTTGATCACAACATATGTTTTCAGAAGCTTTGTTATGGGACATTCATCTATTTGCCGTTGTATGTGGATGACATGCTCTTTGCATCAAAGAGCATGGTGGAGAACAACAAACTCAAGAATTAGTTGGTGAAAGAATTCGAGATCGATGAAGGCTCTGGGCGAGGCGAAGAAGATACTTGGCATTGATATTGCTAGAGACTAAAAGACACAATTTGCTTATCTCGGAAGAGATATTTGGAGAAGGTAATGCAATATTTTGGCATGGATGACAACTCAAAACCTGTAGGTGCGCCATTGATCCCTTATTTTAAACTTAGTAAATCGATGTCTTCTAGCATGGAGAGGAACGAGAGTACGTGGCTCACATTCCGTATATGAATTTGGTTGGAAAAATAATGTATGCGATGGTATGTATGAGGCTTGATATTTCATAAGCCGTCAACATGGTGAGCAGGTATATGCATGATCCAGGAAGAGGACATTAGCTGGCTGCAAAGTGGATTTTGTGGTACTTGGAGGGTTCTTTGGATGTTGGACTGAAATTCGTGAGAGATGATCATTTAGGTCATCAGTTGGTTGGTTAATTTGATTCCGATTATGCAGGTGATTTTGATAAGCATCGGTCTACCACAGGGTACATGATTACACTCGCGAGAGAATCGGTTGAAGGTTGACTTTGCAGTTTACAGTAGCTCTGTCTACCACTGAGCCATAATACAAGGCGTCGAGAGAGGCCATCTGACTTCAATGATTGATAAAGAATTTGGGGATCGTCCAGAAGTATGTTCAGATCCACTGCGACAGTCAGAGTGCAATTTACCTGGCGAAGAACCAAGTCCATCATACTCCCACCAAGTATATAAATGTTTGGTTCTACTTTGTTCTGAAAATTCTGACAGAGAATGTAATTTTCTTGCAGAAGATTGGCACTACATATATGTTGACAAAATTCATCACTGGGGTCATGTTCAAGCATTGTTTGGACATGATCAACATTTTGAAGATTTGATCGTCTTCAAGCACATTTGGGCGGCTACATGCATTTGTTGAAAGAGTTTCTTTAGAACACATTGGAGCACTTCAGCATACTTAGGAGGTCAGCATATCTCGCCTAGGTGAAGATTTATGGGTTATAAATCCGTTTTGGATGACAAGCCGACCCGACCCAGACTTTGCCCAAGCGCCAGTATTCGCAGCAGCTCCCCCTGGCCTGAAGTCCACTGCCTATATCGGTTTCCGGGCACCCACAGGATGGCACTCGAGCACCAAATCATACAACTGCACGCTAGATCGATTCTACACGGGTTTGGTCGATTTGTTTAGTTTTTTAGGATCCGTTTAAGCCATCGAATGGGTGGGGGGTTATTGTATTAGACCCTTCCTAATGTATAAAGAAGGTCTAGGGTTTGGGTTTGGAAGATTGGATCATTTTTTTGTTCGGGGAGAGATTGGAGTGCTGTCGTCGAGGGATCTCATTGAAGGATTCTCAGAACCCATTGTACTCTTCATCAAATAAGAAGATCTCTGAGGGTGCTGCTGCCGATGGACATAGGCAAGCTAGATTGCCGAAGTATCTAAAATCCCTATGTCTCTTGGTTTGTTCAGGATCTAGATTTTCTTTTGCGTTTGATTTGTATTTGCATCTCTCGTATATCATTGTTTGCATCGAATCTATCGTTGGATTTGTTCGTTGCTCACTTCCACCGCACAAAAGAAGTACATGATACTCGGTCATAGTTTTACGACCAACGTTCAATGTAGCTTCAACCCTCAACCTTTATCATCCGGGCTTGGGACCGACATTGACCGTTTTTACTTGGTCAGTCAACTGGTGGATTATAGTAGTAGTAGTCGGCACACTGGATAGTAGAAAAGGCTCACGCGGGCCCACATATAGTCGCCACTCAAGGGAGGAGATCCTGGATAAATTTGGTTCTTATTTGGACTGCTGTAATTAGATTTTAGGGTTTATCTTTTTTAACTTGATTTACCAAAAAAAAAAAAAACTTAAATGGAAAATACTTTTTAGCCTGAAACTTTAAACCCGAATGTTCAACCAGAATGATGTATCCCGATCCAAGGAACAAAAAATCGATATATTTCGCGAAATATCGCGAAATATATCGGAAAAATAAAAACCCGATACGAAATACGACCTGCAATCTCGAGCATAATGGGAAATGTCAAAATATCGAGCGATTTTGCGAAATATCGCGATATTTCCACGAAATATTTCTATCTCCACGAAATATCGCGAGATTTTGTCGAAATTTCGCAAAAATTTCGAAAAATTTCGCGAAATTTATCCGAAATTCTGTGACTGACTGGTTATAAAAGGGGACTGGGGGGCCTGGTTCTCAGCAGCTTATTTATATATAATAACATTTAAGTAAATGTCGTTTTACTTAATTTTTTACATATAATAACATTTAAGTTATTATATGTAAATAAGCAAATACCCCCCATTTGATTTCAATAAAAATATCAAAAAAATAAAAAAACAAAGAAATCAAAAAGTAAACTTTCAGTTTTAGTAGGAGAAAACAGTTTTTATGAATTTTTATAAAATCTACATGATGAGAAAAGTGATTAAATCAACTCTTTTTTTGCTAAAAAAATTCCACAAGATGTAGAAGTACGAGTGCATCTAAAAAACCATGGTCCGTCTTAGGAAATTTTGAATGTATAGAAACTTTTCTATATAAAAACTCTTTTTTTCAGACTTAGTAAAAAAACAGTGTTTCACATTTCAGCATAACTTTTGCACAGTTTCAAATTTGCATAACTTTCTTGTTATAAGTACGCTTTCAAAATCGTTTGAAACATTATTTTAACAATCAATTAATCTTTATTTCAAAAATATTTTTATCTAAAAAAAAAGATTAAAAAATATTTGAAAAATATATCAAAACCAAACCAAATAAGATTGCACAAGACTCACAGCCTCAATACATTGAATACATGTTATGTGAAGCTCTACACCCCTAGATAGGGTACAAATATTATTTGAGTGTTCCAAAGTATGTATCTATACTTGGTTTATGACTATCCAGAGTTTCACTAAAAAATTCCATCAAAAAATCAATATTTCCACCATTTCTACAAAATTGCAATATTTCCACACTGTCGAAATATTTCCACGAAATATTTCCATATCCAGAAGGTCGAAATTTCCACCGAAATGGAGATTTCGAACCTTGTCCCGATCACAGCCATTGGTTGCACAAAGTTCCGATCGGTGAATCACACTCAGGCCCTATCGGTAAGTAATGGAATGATGTGATTGGATGCCATGTCATTCCGGTTGAGCTAGGGCTGGCAATTTCGGACCCGACACGGCAGACCCGACACGAAATTAGCGGGTCTGGATCAGGGATAAATGGGTTCCGGTTGTAAACGGGTTGACACGATAGACCCATTTAATAAAAGGGTCGGGTCCGGGTTTAGGGTCTGGACAAGGTAGATCCGTTTAAAATTCAACGGGTCGTGTCGGGTCTACCCGCAATCCGATACTGTAATATATAGTATCAGCAGGTCTATCGGGTTAGGTCGGGTCGAGTCAGATTGAGTCGAATCGGGTCAACTGAATAAACCCGTGTGGTAAACGGATCTAACGGGTCTTATTGTGTCTACCCATTGCCACCCCTAGCTGGCAATGGGTCGGGTCAGGTCGGGTTCATGTCCTGTCCAAAACCCCTAGACCTGGACCCGACCTGTTTAACTAATCGTGTCTAGATTCTAAATCTGTACCCGACTCGTTTGTAAACGGGTAGACCCGATAAGACCCGTTTACCACACGGGTTTATTCAGTTGACCTGATCCGACTCAACCTGACATTACCTGATAGCCCTGCTGATTGGATGCCATGTGTAGACACACAAATTTCGTCGGATCTGGACCTGACTTACGTGTGCCGACGCGGATGCAAACCCGACGCACGGACCCAACTTGCACGCACCAGTGCGGACCCGGACCCGATTCGCACCCAGCAAAAGAGGAGCGGACCCCACACTTCAAGGGGGGTCGGCCCCTACTAGGACCCGAACCCCATGGGGCCGGCCCTACTAGGACCCGAACCCCATGGAGGGGCCGGCCGGCCCTGCAAGGAAGGAAAAGAAAAGGAAAAAAAAGAAAAGAAAGAAAAGAAAGGAAAGAAAAGAAAAGGAAAGAGAAGAAAGAAAAGGAAGGAAACACCGCCATGCGTGGGGGGAGGTTGCGTATGACGTCTGCACACACGCGGATCTGCGCCGATCCCTCGATCCGACGCACAAGAAGAAGCGCCCGATCGCCATCGATTTTGTGTGCGAAATCCAGTCATAATTGCCTCGCCAGAAAAGGAAAACAAATAAGTGTTATTCCCCTCATCAATGGATGAATAAATACCGGGCAATTATGTGAGAGATACAAAAGGGATTTAAAATTAAAAGTTCCCATATCTCTCTCCCCTCCCCTTTGCCTATAAATAGAGGGGGTGGGGGAAGATTCAAGAGGTCGATGGTTGAAGACTGAAGACGAAGCGCAGGAGCTCTGCAGAAGAGGAGACGCTTCTTCATCGACCCAAGGCTTCACGAGGCACGGTCAAGCCTGTCCCTTCGGGATCGGCTTACCGAAAGCTCTCATCAACGTGAAGACCCTTGCACACGAAGATCAAGACATCGACTCCGTGCACGCTTCTTCATCGACCCAAGGCTTCACAAGGCACGGTCAAGCCTGTCCCTTCGGGATCGGCTTACCGAAAACTCTCATCAACGTGAAGACCCTTGCACACGAAGATCAAGACTTCGACTCCGTGCACGAAGAAGAAAGCTCGGGGAAGAAGACCCTTCGACTCTGAAGACGCCAGAAGCAAAGGCCGGAGAAGAAGATCGGAGCGGCACTACCCCGTCGTCTCCAACAAGCCTTCGACTCCGATCAAGCTCCAAAGCCCGGAGGAGAAGAACGAAGCGGCGCTACACCCGTCATCTTCAACAAAGCCTTCGACTCCGATCAAGCCCAAAAGCCCGGAGAAGAAAAGGAGCGGCACTACCCCGTCGTCTCCAACAAGCCTTCGACTCCGATCAAGCCCAAAAGCCCGTAGAAGAAGAGAAGCGGCGCTACACCCGTCGGCTCCAACAAATCCTCGATCCCGATCAAGCTCCAAAGCCCGGAGGAGAGAAACGAAGCGTCATCACCCCGTCGTCTTCGACAAACGCCTGCGCCATCCACGAAGAAGAAAGCCTGGAGCAAATCGTCTGAAGCATCGCTACCCCATCGTCTTCATCAACAAAAGCCGACGCTACAACCGTCGCACGGAGACCGTCGTCACCCCAGCTGTCTTCGACAACAAAAGCCGACGCTACAACCGTCACACGGATACCGGTGCTACCCCCACCATCTTCGAAAGCATCCTTCAACTCCGATCACGCCAAGGAAGCCCGGAGAAGAAGAGAAGTCCAGCCGACACACGAACCGTCGAAGCGCCGGAGAAGTAACCCACGTCGTTCGAAGAAGAAGATCGAGCTGACGCTAAAGCCAAAGACTGCGCAAGAAGCCAAAGCAAAGCCCCAGTAAAGCCCGCGCCAAAGCAACGCAAGTGCCAAAGCCAAGCGACTACGCCGGCCACGAGCAAAAGCACCGCACGTTCTAGCCGATACGACGCGAAGTCCGGAAGAACGAATGCATCGCAAGTCTCTCCTGGCTACGTCCAAGTGCAAGCGCCGAAGCAAAGCAAAAGCTAGAGCCACGCCGGAGCCAAGCCAAAGCCAAAAAGCCGAAGCCAAAGCAGACGCCAAAATCACGATCGACGCCGTGAACCGACGATCAAGGACGCCGAGGTCAAGCATGGAGCGAGGAAGACACGAAGACCGAGGAACAAAGCCGGAAAACCCCCTAGCCGAGAAAGCGCGAAGCACGGAAGGGACAAAGCGACGGTGGACATTCCTTAGCCTCTCCAAAACCCTCACCCTGTAAAGACCCCTGTCCTGGGCAGCCCCTTCGGAGCTCTCGCACGAACACCACGTGGAGACGCGGATCAAAGGGATCCTCCAGAAGATCTTTCCCACAATCCCCTGATCAAAACTCACCGCAACCCGGACTCGCTACACCCGAGCCACCCGGGTCCCGGCCATACTTGTAATCTGATTTTGCACAATAAAGACGACCCGTGCTTTTTCCAGCGCCACAGATTTCTGGCATGCCCGGTGGGACCTCTTCTCCTTTCATCCGTACGGTTGAAGAAGCTGCTTGAAGTTTGCAATGGCTGGAACAAACAACGATGCGTTTGCTCCAAGCCTCTCACCAATCGCCGAGTCCCCTCTACTCCGACACGGTGATCCAGTAAATCCGGAGGGTGATGCTCCTCCAATGGTGCGCGTTTACACTCGGTGTACTCAGACTCTTGCGGACGTCTTCGCGCCAGAAGCTACTACCGAAGATGCTCGCTAAAGCGCCGACGAGGCCCTGGTGCATGAAGAAACGAGCCTCGATCCTGGAGTCCATATCCAGAAGTTTGGGGACGACCAGCCCCAACCCCGAGCCCGTTCGGGTTCCCCAGCGGACGTTACACCTCCTCTGCAGGGGGCAAACACCAGTCATCAACCAGAAGCAAGCCAGCGTAACTACGTCTCCGATGATGACGGTGAGGATGCGAACATGCAACGCCGAGACGTTCTCCATCACCATCCTCCGTCCGCTCTTCAGCTCCAAGTCATGCAGATGAGCGAGCATATGACACAAATTACTCGGCTGATGGAGGAGAAGGATCGTCACATCAACACTCTGCTCCAAAAGCTAAGCGCAAAGGATGCTGCAGCAATCGGCCAACCCGTCGCTTCTCCAGTGGCCGCTCCAGTTCCGTTTTCAACTCCCGCTCCTGCAGAAGTTATTCCGACGATTCAAGCAGTTACTCCAGCGCTCTCCTCGGCTCCCGTCCCAGTGGAAGTCGTCTCCCCAGCACCAGCCTCGGTGGCCACACAACCTCCGGCAACGGCAACGATGAATGCTCAGCAAGTCCAAGCGTTGATAGCCGACATGATGCGCTCCCACGGCAGTGGCCTTCCTCCGATCACGGCGGCGTACTCGAAGCCCTACACTGCGAGGATCCAGCAGCTACGCTTCCCAGTCGGATTCCAGCCACCAAAGTTCCAGCACTTCGACGGAAAGGGAAATCCAAGACAGCACGTCGCCCACTTCATCGAGACCTGCAATAATGCCGGCACATATGGTGACGAGATGGTGAAGCAATTCGTCCGCACCCTCAAAGGCAACGCGTTCGACTGGTACGTTGATCTTCCTCCAGGGACCATCGACAGCTGGGATCAGATGGAGAGGGAGTTCCTCAATCGCTTCTACAGCACCAGACGAACCGTCAGCATGACCGAGCTTACTGCAGTCAAGCAAAAGAAGGACGAGCCGGTGATCGACTACATCGATAGGTGGAGGAACCTCGCGCTAAATTCACAAGACCGCTTGTCTGAAGACTCGGCCATCGAGATGTGCACCCAAGGCATGCAATGGGGCCTGCTCTACATCCTCAAAGGTATCAAACCTCGGTCTTTCGAAGAACTCGCAACTCGGGCTCACGACATGGAACTCAGCCTAGCAAGCCGTGGGGACTCGAAGAACAAAGACTTCTTGAAGGTGGAGAAGAAGGACAAGCCACCGGCACCGAAACCGAAACAAGTTAATGTTGCGGACGTCGCTTCAACCTCCAAACCGCTCAAGATCGGTGGCAAGCCGGATCAGAAGAAGGGAGTCGCCATACCACCGCCTCCGCCGCCAAGACAAAGGATGACTCTCGAGGAGCTCGAAGCCAAGGAGTACCCCTTCCCAGACTCAGAAGTCTCCTCCATGTTCGACCAACTGCTGCAAGAGAAGATGATAGAGCTCCCTCCTTCGAAGAGGCCCGAGCAGATGCATCGCGTCGACGACCCTCTCTTCTGCAAATACCACCGGGTGGTAAGTCATCCCATCGAAAGATGCTTCGTCTTCAAGGAAAGAATCATGGCGCTCGCAAAGCAAGGGAAGATAGAGTTCGACTCCGGAGAGGTTGCTACGGCCAACATGACGTCCATCACCTTCGGCTCCTTCTCGCCAGTACTCGTTGCTGCTCGGCGAATCATGCCCAAATTGCGCATCAACCGTCAAGCACCAATCGCTAAGTCAACTTCCCAACCGAAGGTCTCAAAGCAGCGTCAACGCACTCCTGCGCCCACCGAGGATGAAACGCCGCTGCCCTGGGGGCAACCATCGCTCACACCAGCACCTCTTCCAAGCAATGCTACATCCCAACGTGCTCTTCGGGAAAGATACGAGCAAGGAGACCCAGAAGTCGGTCTGCTGGGCCAGCCTTCAGGGAAATTCGACTATTACGTTCTCTATTCAAAGCCTCCATCGGTTTCAGCTGAAGAAATCAAGCCTACCGGCTGGGGATCGGAAGACGAGCCAGTGGAGCTTCAGGAAGAGCAAACCCCTTCCAGCAATGCTGCATCCCAACGAGCGCTCCAAAGGGGATACGAGCAAGGAGATCCAGAAGTCAGTCTGCTGGGCCAACCTTCGAGCAAATTTGACTATTACGTCCTCTACTCAAGGCCTCCGTCCGTTTCAATCGACGAAATCAAGCCCACCGGCTGGGGATCGGAAGACGAGCCAGTGAAGCCTCAAGAAGAGCAAGTCCCTTCCAGTCAAGCTATATCCCAACGCGCTCTTCGGAAAAGATACGAGCAAGGAGATCCAGAAGTCGGTCTGCTAGGCCAGCCTTCGGGGAAGTTCGATTATTACGTCCTCTATTCAAAGCCTCCATCGGTTTTAGCTGAAGAAATCAAGCCCACCGGCTGGGGATCGGAAGACGAGTCAGTAGAGCCTCCAGAAGAACAAGTGCCTTCGAGGGAACCAGTTGCTGCTGTCGACCATCATCCTAGCGGAGAGGAATCCACCGACGAAGAAGCATGGGTCATGCTACCACGGCGGCGAAAGCCGTGGCAAGAAAAGAAGCTCAAACAAGACCGTGTGATGAGGGGGTTCACTAAGCGGAAGACCTACAAGAAGAAAACCAAGACTCCAGAGAGGAAGGCGTTCAAAGTACCGCCAGCAAGCCAAGACGATCTCCTTCAGCAGAGCCTTCCAGAGCCGACAACCCTGCAGGAGTTCTTCCCGGATCACTTCCTCCCAGTGGACCAACACGTCAAGGTGTCTTGTTGCATGGTCGAAGTTCATGAGGCGTCGGAAGGAAAGAACGAAAGCGAAACTTCTGAAGAAGGCGACTCCACCGATGAGGGAGACGATTCCAACGAAGGGGGCACCGCCTCTCATGACGAAGCAATCCTGCACATGCCTCTCATAGAAGCTTTGCATCTCCCGAAGAAGGCTCGCCTGGCGATGGTTGCGGCCTTAGCCGATCCAGATAGCTACAAAAGGAAGAGGAAGAATGACCAGAAGGGCAGAGCTGTGGCCTCGTGTGATGCAACGATTACCTTTTCGGATGAGGACCTGCAACTCGGGACGCGATTGCACAACCGGCCTCTTTACGTTTCGGGATACATCAAGGAGAAGCCAGTGAACCGAATCCTGTTGGACTGTGGCTCCGCCGTCAACATCATGCCGATCCAGACAATGCGCCAACTCGGTATTACCATCGACCAGCTCTCGCCGAGTCAGTTGCTCATTCAAGGGTTCAACCAGGGCGGACAGTCCACTATCGGAATCATCTGCCTGAAGCTGTCAATCGGCTCGCTGGACACAATGGTCCTCTTCCACATCATCGATTGCCAGACATCATATTGTCTCCTGTTAGGAAGACCATGGCTGCACGAGAACGGCATCGTGGTATCCACCTGGCACCAGTGCCTCAAGTACTACGAAGAAGGTGTGGAGAGGTGCATAGTTGTGGACGACAAGTCATTCAACGAGGCTGAGGCACACTTGGCCGACGCTAAATTCTACCAAGCAAAGAGCCTAGTTGCGGAAGTTCTTCCAGCTAAATCCCCTCGAGTCCAGAAAATTGAAGAAGTGAAGCAGGACAAGACTCCTCTTCCAGCAAATCCGATGCCACCTTCCGACGAGGCAAGACTCAAGGTCCAAGGAACGCCGAAACCTGGGCAAAGGATGCGCATCAGCCCCGAGCCAAGAGCAACGCAACATACCCCGTTGCCAGTCCAAACAACGCATGTCCTGCGTCTCGCGCCTCAGTGGCTCCGTAAATCCGAGCGATCGCCTTCTACTCCGACAAGGAAGCTGGCCCCTTCGTTATCTCAGGCCAATGTCATCACTCTGCAAGAAATGACGGTGCCATTACCCAGCCTGACGGAAGCTCGGAACCCAAGTAGACCTGTCGAATCGGCAGACCTCGAGCAACTCAGATTCAAGCCGAAAGGGAGTTGGGGGCAAAACGCTGCCAAGTTGCTGTTCAGAGCCGGCTACAATGAAGAAAGCGCCATGGGCACACTTCCATCAGCAGCAACTCCACATGGGATGACGAGAACTCAAGTTCGGCTATTTCAAAGCGGAGAACAAATCTTCCCGAACCGCCGAGACATCGGCTCCAGTCAAGCTCCGTTGGTCATCAGAACCGCGACGAAGAAGACCTTCACCTCCAACTACATCGGGGCGAAGATGGTAGACGAAGCAGCTAAAGGATCGACAATTTCCGATGCACGCTCTTCCTACGCAAGCCGTTCCGACAGCAAAAGAAGACGGCGAAGAGCTCGATGCCAAGCCTTGCTCCAGAAGCAAATCAGAGGTGGTAGAAACCAGTCGAATCTAAAGCGTACATCCGTGTTCGAAAGGCTCAGGCAAGTTAAGCACTCAGAGAAGAAGTCAGTGTTCGATCGTCTGGGAATGCCAATCGAGGACTTCGTCTCAACACCCACCCACCCACCCATGGCGGCCGTCTATCATATCTCCATTACGGATCCCGACAACGGTGATACTTCTACTTCGGATGACGAGTTGCCCGACGCCCCGCCAGTCCTCGAAGAAGGGGGCAATCCACCGTTGATGACTTGAAGGAAATCAACTTGGGCACAGAGACGGAGCCTCGGCCTAAATTCGTCAGCACACTCTTGACCCCTGAGGAAGAAGCCGCATACATCAAACTGCTTAAAGAATACAGAGACGTCTTCGCATTGTCCTACAAGGAGATGCCAGGCCTCGATCCCAAAATCGCAATGCACCAGCTCAGCGTCAAACACAGAGCCAGCGCCATCAAGCAAGGACAAAGACGCTACCGGCCAGAACTGGTACCCCAAATAGAAGGCGAAGTTAACAAGTTGATCGAAGCCGGCTTCATTCGAGAGGTCAAGTACCCGACATGGATCTCTAGTATCGTCCCAGTCAAAAAGAAAAACGGCCAAATCCGAGTGTGCGTGGACTTCAGAGACTTGAACAACACATGTCCAAAGGACGACTTCCCCTTGCCAATCACGGAGCTAATGGTCGACGCGACGACAGGTCACGAGGTGCTCACTTTCATGGACGGATCATCGGGCTACAATCAGATTCGGATGGCACCCAAGGACGAGGAGCTCACGGCATTCCGCACACCGAAAGGGATCTACTGCTATAAGGTAATACCGTTCGGCCTGAAGAATGCGGGAGCCACCTACCAGCGAGCTTTGCAAAAAATCTTCGACGACATGCTTCATCAAAACGTGGAGTGTTATGTCGACGACCTCGTGGTGAAATCCAAGAAGAAGTCGGCACATCTACAAGATCTTGAGCTAATCTTCAAACGGCTTCGAAGGTACCAACTGCGCATGAATCCACTTAAGTGCGCGTTCGGAGTCTCCTCAGGCAAGTTCCTCGGCTTCGTCGTCCGACATCGTGGCATTGAGATAGATCAATCCAAGATTGATGCTATCGTCAATATGCCCGCACCAAAGACAGTGCGAGACCTCAGAGGCCTCCAAGGGCACTTGGCCTATATCCGAAGATTCATCGCCAACCTGGCCGGAAAGTGCCACCCTTTTAGTCACCTCATGAAGAAAGGAGCGTCGTTCAAATGGGATGAAGCTTGCCAAGAGGCACTCCAAAACATCAAAGCATATCTACTGAAGCCGTCAGTCCTATCAGCACCGGTTCAAGGGAGGCCGCTCATCCTCTACATTGCTGCCCAGGAGCAGTCCTTGGGGGCACTCCTGGCTCAGAACAATGAACTTGGTATGGAGACAGCTTGCTACTACCTCAGTCGCACTCTCGTCGACGCAGAGCTGAATTACTCCCCAATCGAGAAGGTCTGCTTAGCGCTTATCTTCGCCACAAAAAAGCTGCGACATTATATGCTGGCTCACACCATCAGACTCGTATCGAAGGCCGACCCCCTCAAGTACATCATGTCGAGACCAGTGCTTTCCGGACGTCGGGCCAAGTGGGCCATGCTGCTACTTGAATTCGACATCACCTTCGTGCCATAGAAAGCGGTTAAAGGGCAGGCCCCAGCAAACTTCCTCGCAGAATAACCTCTCCCGGCGGAATGGGAGTTATCAGAAGATCTTCCAGATGAAGAAGTGTTCTCCGTCGACGTCGCCCCAACCTGGAAAATTGTCACGCCCCAGAAATCTGGAACCGATCCCTGGGGTGTGAAATGAGGAAAACAAAATGGTTTAGGGTCTACTCGCCTATCTATACCAATTAGGGTTTCTCACAGGGCTGTGACTCTCTCATAATTGAAGAAGAAGGAGGGAGAAACAAGGAATATTTTAAAACTTAATTGTTTATGAAAATATTTTTTTCTTACTTTAAAAGAAAGCAGAGAGATAATTTTTTTTTTTTTTTTTGGTAGAGAGATGATCACGCTCGACCTTCAACCGAGTTATCCTCTCAGCATGTGTGGCCTGTCGGCGCCATCACATCCTGACAGGAATCCCTCTAAGGGAGCACGAGGCTCAAGCCTCCGACGGCGAGCTAGGAATCTCACCCTCTCCCTGACACTCAGCACACTGGTCTAGGGGTCCTATCTACAGGGCTAATCAATTAGGCCATTTAGATACTTATATTTTCACTGTGAACTACCCTAGGTTTGTGGCCTTAAGGAGAGGCCTACCCAAAATACCTCCAGCTGTATCAATGCTTCTAACAATTAACAAATCTTAAACTAACTGATTCTTATATAATATCCACCCATTACATTGCCACAAAACTACATACCAAAATAAAATACTACTGAAACCCTAAAACTGCCTCCGGCCTTCCACTGCTACTCCCGAACCTCTGGACCTGCAGGAGAGTCTACTCGTGGGAAAGAGTAGCCCCCAATGGGAATTGGGAGATTAGCCAAATTAATGGCTAGTGACATCCTATAGTCTTTAATAATATGAGACGACATATTTAATTGAATTAAATTACATAAGCAGTTCAAAGTTTACAGAAGGTTAACCTAAGCCTATCAATAATCTATGTTCACATGCAATTCCTACTGTCACAAGGTTATCTACCATACAGTCCGTTAGACATACTATAGTGCTTAATTATAAATTACAATATAAATCATATATCATAAAATGAATCCCG
The DNA here is from genome assembly GCA_947650365.1 of Chamaelirium japonicum. NCBI lineage: Eukaryota > Viridiplantae > Streptophyta > Magnoliopsida > Liliales > Melanthiaceae > Chamaelirium > Chamaelirium japonicum. The sequence goes on along the minus strand of OX393550.1, from coordinate 97,251,610 downwards.
GGTATTTTGTTCATCCTGCCCCCGGTCGGGCATTACTATAGGGCCTCTTTTTTTTTCGATGTAGAGGGCCAACTCTCTCGCCGTGCATCCACCATGCACAAATCGTCCAGATAATTATAAGATATTTTCCATCTTTCACGGTGGAGCTCTACCGCCCCAATTGCGTTACTTTGGGGGCTTAAACCACCCCGGGACAGAGTTGCTAGGCCAATCCCTACTAAAGGGCTACTCCTATTGGCTTTACCACAACCCTTGCCCGTGACCCTCTAGCCTACTGGTCTTCGACTGTGCGTGCAAGGTGGTTCACGTCCCTTGCGCGCACGGGGTCCAATCTTTCCACATGTAGATTATTATAACAAATAAATAGCTTCGACGTTTTACCCCGGGATTCGTACCGCGCTCACAGCCCATGCATTACAATAAGCTTAAATTACTCTCACCCGTATTCCCGTATGCCCGGGTCTCCACATTCCACTCAGGAGTGTGGGCCCCGATAATTATTAATTAATTATTAATTTTCAAACTTAAGGAAATTCCTACTTACGGTGTCCCAGCCATCAGCAGAATAATTATTAATATTTTTAAGCATGCATCGTCGGACTCGCGACTCCGCATGCAAGGCGGGGTCCACCCGACCACATGCGACGATGTCCGGCGGGACCCGCATGCAGTGTTATGGATACCTACCTTTAGTCATTCTCATTTCCCACTATTAAAGACCATGCAAGGGATGTAGATGTCACCTGATTGTCGAACACGAGATTCTGCGATGCAACCTCCGCTCTGTCTCCGTCTGGGTCAACACAGCCCCGAACTGTCAAACACACACACAACGGCCTAAGGTCATTGCTTGCTACCAAGAAATACGGGTTTAGGCCCGAGTTAGTCGAGCTGAGAATTTATGCGTCATCGGACGCCGGTCTACTGGCACGCAAACCAAGGTGCCAAGGGTAGCGTCATCGAACGCCGATCTATCGACACGCAAAACGATGCCCCAATGGCACCATCTTAAATAGTCGACGTTGCCGAAGCCAATGGTCGTACTAGGGTCTACTTGCACTAATCCGACTAAACGGTTGGACCCACGTCAAGAATTGGTGAAATTGGCAAAGCCGATCATGGTCAGGCTTGATCTATTGAAAGAGGGGTTTACGCGGGAATCGCATTGGTGGATCTCCTAGTGCACCATTTCCGCCAAAAGGGTTTGTCTCAAGTGTGACCGGATTATCCCCGCATAATAGCACCCTAACACATCTTCAAATTCCTAATATGTGCACACTAACATCGTATAAGCTACTGGTTTGGCAGGTCGACTCTAGGTCAAAAGTACATGGTCCGGGATAGTCTGGGATCATTTCGATAAGGTTCAGAAGTGTCGATGGCCATGATTTATACATCACACGTGTGTCTCGATCAAAGTCTAACAAGTTGCAAACTAATATTTATTGTCTCTAGGAATTAAAAACGAATTAAGAATGACTTGCCTTGTGGTTGTGTTGCACAGGCTGCTGTGCCATAGGAATGGAAAATGGTGCGATTGCTATGATCCCAACTAATGGCTTTGCCCGGTCGAGCTCCGGGGTCAGGAAGGATCCGATCAACACGATATGGTTGTGGTTGCGATTAACATAAATGGGGAAAGTTCAAGGGTTGTGAAGCCCAAATCGGCTAAGCCTATCATGGTTGGGTTGTGCTCAGTCAAGGTGGTCGGAGGCCACCTACTGCCTGGCCGCCACCAACCAATCCATCGACAGCCATCGCAGATAGGCGAGGGAGAAGAAAAAGGGGGCCTGTGCTTGTCGGGCTTCGCCGGCTGCACAGTCGCCGGCCACCGGGCCGGCGGCCATGGCCGCGCCAAATGAATGGTGACAAAGGCTGGGGTTTGGCTGAATCCACACACAAAAAAATAAAAGGAGAATGGCAGGGGGTTATCGGGCTAGCCTGCACAGTGGGGAGGGGTCGTCGGCTGCGGCTCCTCCTTGCTCCGGCCGGGCTGTCTCCTCTCCAGCGCCGCTGTACACAGCCACCAGCAGGAAAAGAGAGATCGGAGTGGGAAGAGATAGAGATCGCAGGGGTAAGGGGGGGTCGGGCTTTTAAAGAGGGAAGGGGGTAGTGGTCGGCGGAATTCGGGGCGGCGACCGGCGGGATTCGGGGCGAGATCCGGGGCGGTGGCCGGCGGGATTTGCGGGCTCGGGATGAGGGGAGCGATGAGATGGGTAGGGCGGCGGATAGGTTAGGGTCGGGTCGGATCGGATCGGGTTGGGTGGGGGATGGAGAGAGGGATCCGAGAGAGAGGTGCTAAGATCGGGTGAGAGGGGGAACAGATCCGAGTGAAAGGTAGGGGAGATCCGGGAAAGAGATCTGAGAGAAGAGAGAAGTATCAGAGAGATGGGAGAGAAATCCGAGAGAAGGGGATGAGAGGGGACGGCTGTGATGGGCTTGAGGGGGAGAGAGATCTGAGAGATGGGGTAGCTTCGGGTTGTTGGGGAGATGAGAGGAGAGAGAGAGAGAAAGAGGGGAAGGGATGGGGCTGGGTTCGGGTTCAAGAGAGAGAGAGAGAGAGAGAGAGAGAGAGAGAGAGAGAGAGTTGGCTGGTTGGGTTTGGGTTTGGAGATGGGGGTTGGTTGAATAGATGGTTGGATGGGTTGGATGGAAATGGGTTGGATGTAAATGGATTGGGGTGTACAGAGTTGGGTTGAGATTGGTTTTATTTTATTTTATTTTATTTTATTTTATTTTATTTCTTTTGAGTAGTGTGGTGGGGTTTAAGTTGTGGGGTCCTAGTACATCGGATTGAAATCCGATGGATGGGGAAGGAGAGAGATGGATCTTGGGGCCGGGAAAATCAGAAGTCGGCCTACGTCTCGAAAACCGAGACTACGCTATCGAGTATGATCGGTTGATCGAGAACATCTATCGGCCCTAGGTTGAAGCTTAGGTTGACCCGGCTGAGTCCCGAAATCTGCACTGCTCAGCGCAGATTGCTATAGGGACAAACCCCAGTCGACAGCATATGAACAATTAATTATATATAAAAATTTATATTATGTACTCACAAGCACACTCAACACCTTGCACGTACGCACGCACACATGCACAACATACTCACACCCTTGCACACGCATCATTCCACCAACACCGTGTTGCCACGCAACCCGGATCCGGGACCCATTGCCTGGTCCCGCTCGAGTACAACCAACAGCACCACAACCAAAGCTATTAAAATAATATTATAATAACTGGGTTGCTCTGGGTGAAAATACACTGGAGTGCCGGTCATTACATCTTACCCACCTTAATAGAATTTTCGTCCCGAAAATTTAATCTTTAAACTAAGGGTACAAAATCATCATCTACACTATCAAAGCGACAAAAGACAAACCTATAATCGGTATAAATAATATAATTTATCTCGCCAATGAGAAAAGTAAGTCACTAAACCACATTTACCAACAAAAAAAAAAACAAAAAAAATCTGTCTTATACTCTACTACTCGCGACTCTACCCTCTCAACAACCTAACGTAATATAAATCGAGTTTCATAGTTATTACGATATATTAGAACATTAGGCTCTCGTGGAGCTCACACAAGGCATAACGTTCAATCGTGGTCCTAACAACTATGGACTAATAAAAATTTCGTGACTTTGAATTATCTCCCTTCCCTGGATAAGGAGCGTCCCCCTTATTCAAAGTGAGGTAGCAATCCGATTTCACGAAACAAGATCACGAGACATTCTCAACTAACGATACTAACACGGAAACGTAATTCCTACAAATAAACATATACCTATACACCTATAGAATTGAATTGAAAAAAACTAGATAACTCGAACTAGTACGCCTAGACTTAAGTCCTATGAGACTTCTCTCCGGAGCAAATGCGTCTATTACCTACACAACCACTACTACCCTATTAACCTACAAGAAAAACACTACTAAGATATGAATTGGTTATCACAACATACACACTAACTAGCCTAGAAAATGTTGAATTCCAGATAACACACTAAACCACAAACGAGCGAGAATAAGAAAAGAACAATGAAAAAGCTGACGCTCAATGAAAGACCTAACACTAACAATTCCAATTATGTTATTGTCGCAAGACTTAGAAACCTTCTAAAAGATACACTATGATGCACAATTCAGATATACGAGGAAAACCTACTACTCACGTAGAAAATATTGAACTACGAGAACAACTAACCTACTGGCCAAATAGAGCCGAAAACTAGGATACCGACACGACTACACCTTATACTGACAGTATCTTTCTACAAGATTGATTGATCGGTTCTAAACCAAAACAATTAGAAACAAAGCTAAGTGAATCCCCTAAATAATGATTATTCTTAAGATTCCAACTGATAATGCATTCCCAATTTCCAAAACCGTGAGCAAGTTCCTTAGCAGGGTCACTATCAACACTTCTAGTACTCAATTATCTCAATTTCATCTCAACGTCACTGCCCTATGGCTAGTGCACTCTCTCCCGCGAGTCCAAACAAGAACTGAGTAACTAGCTGCCAAAGTTCCTTTTGAGAGCAGTGCAAGCTCTGCCAGGTGCCAAAGTTTCTGAAGAAACAGTGCACGCTCTGCCGTAAGTTCCAACAGGAACTGCGCAACCAGTTGCCAAAGTTCCGATTGGGAACAGTGCAAGCTCTGCCAGCTGCCAAAGTTTCCGAAGAAACAGTGCACGCTCTGCCGCAAGTTCCAACAGAAACTGCTTAACTAGCTGCCAAAGTTCCGATTGGGAACAGTGCAAGCTCTGCCAGCTGCCAAAGTTTCCGAAGAAACAGTGCACGCTCTGCCGCAAGTTCCAATAGGAACTGCGTAACCAGCTGCCAAAGTTCCGATTGGGAACAGTGCAAGCTCTGCCAGCTGCCAAAGTTTCCGAAGAAACAGTGCACGCTCTGCCGCAAGTTCCAACAGGAACTGCGTAACTAGCTGCCAAAGTTCCGATTGGGAACAGTGCAAGCTCTGCCAGCTGCCAAAGTTTCCGAAGAAACAGTGCACGCTCTGCCGCAAGTTCCAACATAAACTGCGTAACTAGCTGCCAAAGTTCTGATTGGGAACAGTGCAAGCTCTGCCAGCTGCCAAAGTTTCCAAAGAAACAGTGCACGCTCTGCCGCAAGTTCCAACAGGAACTACGTAACTAGCTGCCAAAGTTCCGATTGGGAACAGTGCAAGCTCTGCCAGCTGCCAAAGTTTCCGAAGAAACAGTGCACGCTCTGCCGCAAGTTCCAACAGAAACTGCGTAACTAGCTGCCAAAGTTCCGATTGGGAACAGTGCAAGCTCTGCCAGCTGCCAAAGTTTCCGAAGAAACAGTGCACGCTCTGCCGCAAGTTCCAACAGGAACTGCGTAACTAGCTGCCAAAGTTCCGATTGGGAACAGTGCAAGCTCTGCCAGCTGCCAAAGTTTCCGAAGAAACAGTGCACGCTCTGCCGCAAGTTCTCACAGGAACTGCGTAACCAGCTGCCAAAGTTTCGATTAGGAACAGTGCAAGCTCTGCCAGCTGCCAAAGTTTCCGAAGAAACAGTGCACGCTCTGCCGCAAGTTCCAACAGAAACTGCGTAACTAGCTGCCAAAGTTCCAATTGGGAACAGTGCAAGCTCTGCCAGCTGCCAAAGTTTCCGAAGAAACAGTGCACACTCTGCCGCAAGTCCTCACAGGAACTGCGTAACCAGCTGCCAAAGTTCCGATTAGGAACAGTGCAAGCTCTGTCAGCTGCCAAAGTTTCCGAAGAAACAGTGCAAGCTCTACCGCAAGTTCCAACAGGAACTGCGAAACCAACCGCCAAAGCCTCCGAAGAGTCAGTGCGTATGTATCCGCCAAATCCTCCGAAGAGAAAGTGCGTAGCCGCCAAAGCCTCCGAAGAGTCAGTGCGTATGTATCCGCCAAATCCTCCGAAGAGAAAGTGCGTAGCCCTACAATGTCCTCTACCGGACAGTCATAATCCACCGCCAAAGTTCTCGAGGAACAGCGCGTATCTTGTCGCGAGGGTCTTCATCGAGACATTCCAAAATTTAGGAACCATGTGAACTCAACTACTACCTGAGATTTCCATCTCCTGGTACACTCTTTGAAACCACTACCCCCATGGGTCAGCATCACTACTCATAAGATTTATTTTAAAATAACATATAAGCTTTATACCAGCCCATGACACACCAGAGAAAATTATCAAGAAGATTATACCTAGAACTAAATAATGGACGATCCTAAAAATACCGACTAGGCCTCTAATACTAATGGTCGATGTAGAATCAAGGAATCCTAAGATACAGGCTAGGTCTCTAGTGCTAAGGGTCAACGAAGATTAAGGAGTCCTAAAATACCAGCTAGGTTTCTAATGCTAAAGGTTAACGGAAACAACAATAACTAACAAAAGGAGGACCTCACAACCATGCCGATGTACATCCTTCCAAAATCAAATAACCATATTACTAATTAAAATTCAATATCCAGTTCTTAGTCAACTCGCCACCAGGCCCACATCTAGCAAATCCAAATAAACATTAGACTCCAAATAAAAACTCCTTGATTGACTCAAACACTATCCTTGCTTAAGATGTTCTAGGTGATTCCTACCTGAGTCATCACGACTAGCTCTGTACCTAAACACTAAGGTCCGGAGGTAAACATATCCCTATCAATCCCTATCAAGTGTTGATCAATCAAATACTCAAGTATGGACAATTTCTTAATCACAAATCAATTTCTCCAACATATCCAATTCTACAATAAACCATATATTTTCATCCTTAGATACACACACTAAGCTATCACTAACTATTCTAAGAGATACTAACAAATCAATCTCCCGACTATCTTTAGAATCACCCTAGCACTATTACAACCTAGACCTCCCATTAAAATAATCACAAGATAACATTCTAACGAAACCCCTAGGAACATATCCCTATGCTCTGATACCAGCTGTCACGCCCCAGAAATCTGGAACCGATCCCTGGGGTGTGAAATGAGGAAAACAAAATGGTTTAGGGTCTACTCGCCTATCTATACCAATTAGGGTTTCTCACAGGGCTGTGACTCTCTCATAATTGAAGAAGAAGGAGGGAGAAACAAGGAATATTTTAAAACTTAATTGTTTATGAAAATATTTTTTTCTTATTTTAAAAGAAAGCAGAGAGATAAATTTTTTTTTTTTTTTTTTTCGGTAGAGAGATGATCACGCTCGACCTTCAACCGAGTTATCCTCTCAGCATGTGTGGCCTGTCGGTGCCATCACATGCTGACAGGAATCCCTCTAAGGGAGCACGAGGCTCAAGCCTCCGACGGCGAGCTAGGAATCTCACCCTCTCCCTGACACTCAGCACACTGGTCTAGGGGTCCTATCTACAGGGCTAATCAATTAGGCCATTTAGATACTTATATTTTCACTGTGAACTACCCTAGGTTTGTGGCCTTAAGGAGAGGCCTACCCAAAATACCTCCAGCTGTATCAATGCTTCTAACAATTAACAAATCTTAAACTAACTGATTCTTATATAATATCCACCCATTACATTGCCACAAAACTACATACCAAAATAAAATACTACTGAAACCCTAAAACTGCCTCCGGCCTTCCACTGCTACTCCCGAACCTCTGGACCTGCAGGAGAGTCTACTCGTGGGAAAGAGTAGCCCCCAATGGGAATTGGGAGATTAGCCAAATTAATGGCTAGTGACATCCTATAGTCTTTAATAATATAAGACGACATATTTAATTGAATTAAATTACATAAGCAGTTCAAAGTTTACAGAAGGTTAACCTAAGCCTATCAATAATCTATGTTCACATGCAATTCCTACTGTCACTAGGTTATCTACCATACAGTCCGTTAGACATACTATAGTGCTTAATTATAAATTACAATATAAATCATATATCATAAAATGAATCCCGGGTATTTTGTTCATCCTGCCCTCGGTCGGGCATTACTATAGGGCCTCTTTTTTTTTAGATGTAGAGGGCCAACTCTCTCGCCGTGCATCCACCATGCACAAATCGTCCAGATAATTATAAGATATTTTCCATCTTTCACGGTGGAGCTCTACCGCCCCAATTGCGTTACTTTGGGGGCTTAAACCACCCCGGGACAGAGTTGCTAGGCCAATCCCTACTAAAGGGCTACTCCTATTGGCTTTACCACAACCCTTGCCCGTGACCCTCTAGCCTACTGGTCTTCGACTGTGCGTGCAAGGTGGTTCACGTCCCTTGCGCGCACGGGGTCCAATCTTTCCACATGTAGATTATTATAACAAATAAATAGCTTCGACGTTTTACCCCGGGATTCGTACCGCACTCACAGCCCATGCATTACAATAAGCTTAAATTACTCTCACCCGTATTCCCGTGTGCCCGGGTCTCCACATTCCACTCAGGAGTGGGGGCCCCGATAATTATTAATTAATTATTAATTTTCAAACTTAAGGAAATTCCTACTTACGGTGTCCCAGCCATCAGCAGAATAATTATTAATATTTTTAAGCATGCGTCGTCGGACTCGCGACTCCGCATGCAAGGCGGGGTCCACCCGACCACATGCGACGATGTCCGGCGGGACCCGCATGCAGTGTTATGGATACCTACCTTTAGTCATTCTCATTTCCCACTATTAAAGACCATGCAAGTGATGTAGATGTCACCTGATTGTCGAACACGAGATTCTGCGATGCAACCTCCGCTCTGTCTCCGTCTGGGTCAACACAGCCCCGAACTGTCAAACACACACACAACGGCCTAAGGTCATTGCTTGCTACCAAGAAATACGGGTTTAGGCCCGAGTTAGTCGAGCTGAGAATTTATGCGTCATCGGACGCCGGTCTACTGGCATGCAAACAAAGGTGCCAAGGGTAGCGTCATCGAACGCCGATCTACCGACACGCAAAACGATGCCCCAATGGCACCATCTCAAATAGTCGACGTTGCCGAAGCCAATGGTCGTACTAGGGTCTACTTGCACTAATCCGACTAAACGGTTGGACCCACGTCAAGAATTGGTGAAATTGGCAAAGCCGATCATGGTCAGGCTTGATCTATTGAAAGAGGGGTTTACGCGGGAATCGCATTGGTGGATCTCCTAGTGCACCATTTCCGCCAAAAGGGTTTGTCTCAAGTGTGACCGGATTATCCCCGCATAATAGCACCCTAACACATCTTCAAATTCCTAATATGTGCACACTAACATCGTATAAGCTACTGGTTTGGCAGGTCGACTCTAGGTCAAAAGTACATGGTCCGGGATAGTCTGGGATCATTTCGATAAGGTTCAGAAGTGTCGATGGCCATGATTTATACATCGCACGTGTGTCTCGATCAAAGTCTAACAAGTTGCAAACTAATATTTATTGTCTCTAGGAATTAAAAAGGGATTAAGAATGACTTGCCTTGTGGTTGTGTTGCACAGGCTGCTGTGCCATAGGAATGGAAAATGGTGCGATTGCTATGATCCCAACTAATGGCTTTGCCCGGTCGAGCTCCGGGGTCAGGAAGGATCCGATCAACACGATATGGTTGTGGTTGCGATTAACATAAATGGGGAAAGTTCAAGGGTTGTGAAGCCCAAATCGGCTAAGCCTATCATGGTTGGGTTGTGCTCGGTCAAGGTGGTCGGAGGCCACCTACTGCCTGGCCGCCACCAACCAATCCATCGACAGCCATCGTAGAAAGGCGAGGGAGAAGAAAAAGGGGGCCTGTGCTTGTCGGGCTTCGCCGGCTGCACAGTCGCCGGCCACCGGGCCGGCGGCCATGGCCGCGCCAAATGAATGGTGACAAAGGCTGGGGTTTGGCTGAATCCACACACAAAAAAATAAAAGGAGAATGGCAGGGGGTTATCGGGCTAGCCTGCACAGTGGGGAGGGGTCGTCGGCTGCGGCTCCTCCTTGCTCCGGCCGGGCTGTCTCCTCTCCAGCGCCGCTGTACACGGCCACCAGCAGGAAAAGAGAGATCGGAGTGGGAAGAGATAGAGATCGCAGGGGTAAGGGGGGGTCGGGCTTTTAAAGAGGGAAGGGGGTAGTGGTCGGCGGAATTCGGGGCGGCGGCCGGCGGGATTCGGGGCGAGATCCGGGGCGGTGGCCGGCGGGATTCGCGGGCTCGGGATGAGGGGAGCGATGAGATGGGTAGGGCGGCGGATAGGTTAGGGTCGGGTCGGATCGGATCGGGTTGGGTGGGGGATGGAGAGAGGGATCCGAGAGAGAGGTGCTAAGATCGGGTGAGAGGGGGAACAGATCCGAGTGAAAGGTAGGGGAGATCCGGGAAAGAGATCTGAGAGAAGAGAGAAGTATCAGAGAGATGGGAGAGAAATCCGAGAGAAGGGGATGAGAGGGGACGGCTGTGATGGGCTTGAGGGGGAGAGAGATCTGAGAGATGGGGTAGCTTCGGGTTGTTGGGGAGATGAGAGGAGAGAGAGAGAGAGAAAGAGGGGAAGGGATGGGGCTGGGTTCGGGTTCAAGAGAGAGAGAGAGAGAGAGAGAGTTGGCTGGTTGGGTTTGGGTTTGGAGATGGGGGTTGGTTGAATAGATGGTTGGATGGGTTGGATGGAAATGGGTTGGATGTAAATGGATTGGGGTGTACAGAGTTGGGTTGAGATGGGTTTTATTTTATTTTATTTTATTTTATTTTATTTTATTTCTTTTGAGTAGTGTGGTGGGGTTTAAGTTGTGGGGTCCTAGTACATCGGATTGAAATCCGATGGATGGGGAAGGAGAGAGATGGATCTTGGGGCCGGGAAAATCAGAAGTCGGCCTACGTCTCGAAAACCGAGACTACCCTATCGAGTATGATCGGTTGATCGAGAACATCTATCGGCCCTAGGTTAAAGCTTAGGTTGACCCGGCTGAGTCCCGAAATCTGCACTGCTTAGCGCAGATTGCTATAGGGACAAACCCCAGTCGACAACATATGAACAATTAATTATATATAAAAATTTATATTATGTACTCACAAGCACACTCAACACCTTGCACGTACGCACGCACACATGCACAACATACTCACACCCTTGCACACGCATCATTCCACCAACACCGTGTTGCCACGCAACCCGGATCCGGGACCCATTGCCTGGTCCCGCTCGAGTACAACCAACAGCACCACAACCAAAGCTATTAAAATAATATTATAATAACTGGGTTGCTCTGGGTGAAAATACACTGGAGTGCCGGTCATTACAAAAATGTTCTTCGACGGCGCAGCAAGGCAGGACATAGCTGGAGCCGGAGTCATCTTCGTCACTCCGGACAACGAAATACTCCCCTTCTCATTCCTGCTATCGGAATCATGTTCCAACAACGTGGCAGAATATCAAGCCCTACTCATCGGTCTCGAGCTGGTCGACAAAATGAAGCTTCAAGGACTAGAGATCTTTGGCGACTCTCAACTCGTGATCCAGCAAGTCCTGGGGGCATACGAAGTCAACAAAGAAGACCTGGTACCGTTGCACGCGTGGGCTGTCGAGCTCCTCGGTAAACTCAAGGCTGCTTCTATTCAGCACGTCTCCAGGAACCTCAACCAGCAAGCTGACGCACTCGCAAATCTGGCGGCTACACTCCCGTTTCTAGATGAACGTTCGCTCGTCGTCCCCGTCTGCAGGAGATTCGTGATCACCGAAGAAGAGGGTCCGCCCGAAGTACCAGTTCAAACCAACGCGGTGCATGTCCTCGAGATTAAAGAACAAGACTGGAGGCAACCGTTTGTGGAGTATCTCGTTCATGGTAAACTCCCCCGGAGATCCGAAGCGCAAAAGTGACATCCGTCGACGATCTCTAAGGTTCTACCACTTCAATGGCAAGCTGTACCGACGAAGCTACGATGGCACACTCCTGAGGTGCCTCGCGAAAGAAGAAGCAGAAGCCGCGCTCGAAGAAGTACACGCTGGAATCTACGGATTGCACCAGTCCGGTCCGAAACTTCACTTCCGCGTCAGGAGGATGGGATACTACTAGCCTACCATGATCAAGGACAGCTTGGAGTACGCGAGAAGATTTCAAGCTTGCCGGATGCACGGGGACTACATCCGTCAACCTCCGGAGCCTTTACACTCGACAATCGCGTCTTGGCCCTTTGACGGATGGGGTCTCGATATCGTCGGTCCTCTGCCCAAGTCATCCAAGCAATATCTCTACATATTGGTGGCAACAGACTACTTCTCCAAGTGGGCTGAAGCAACGCTTCTGCGGGAAGTTACAAAATATTCCGTCATCAGCTTTATCCAGAATGACATCATCTTCCGCTATGGAGTCCCCCGCTACATCGTAACAGATAACGGGAAGCAGTTCAAGAATGCTGCCGTTAGCCAGTTCTGCGCATTGTACAGCATTAAGCAGAATTGTTCGACGATGTACAACACTCCGGCCAACGGTCTAGCAGAAGCCTTCAACAAGACTCTCTGCAAGCTGCTGGAGAAAACTGTCTCGAAGACAAAGAAAGATTGGCACGAACGCATGAGCGAAGCACTATGGGCTTACCGGACGTCCTTCCGTACGCCGACGCAAGCAACACCGTACTCCCTCGTCTATGGTGTGGAAGCCGTTCTTCCGCTCGAGCTCCAGATCCTATCGCTCAGGATAGCAATCCAGGAAGGCCTCACCAGCGACGACAACGCCCAGCTCCGTCTAGCAGAATTGGAAGCATTGGATGAAAGACGCCTCGAAGCTCAACAGCGTCTGGAGTGTTATCAGGCCAGGCTCTCTCGCGCCTTCAACAAGAAGATTCGTCCTCGATCATTCCAGATAGGGGAACTGGTGCTGGCGGTCAAACGCCGCATCATTCTCTCGCATCGAGGAGGGAAAAAATTTGATGCCAAGTGGGATGGCCCGCATTCCGTCAAGGAAGTCTACTCCAATGGCGCCTACTTCCTCACCACGCCAGAAGGGCTGACACTCGGCCCTATCAATGGCAAGTACCTCAAAAGATACTATGCCTAAAGCAAGGCCACACCCCTTGCGCAAAAAAAAAAAAAAAATGAACTACGTGCGACTTGATCCCCCTTAGGGGTTTACATAGGCAGCCTGAGAAGTTACTTCAGGTTCAGTCCAACCAAAAGAAAAAGTCAACAATGGTCCATGCAAAAGATGTGGCAAAACGAGGCGATATTATTATATAAATGAAAAAAGGCGATACATGGCATGAGTCCCGAAAAGAAAGTTACAATGAAACAAGGAACAACTAGAAGAAGGTGTCCATAGCTCGAAGACGGCGTAGTAACTCCTCTCTAGTCGCCTCCACTCGTTGAAGTTCCACGGGGCGAGTGACCAGAAGGTCACGACGGGTCGCCAAGTTCGACTGCTGCTTCGAGCAACTCGCCTTCAAAGCACTCTCCGCGGCCTCGGCTCGCTCCAGACGAGACTCCGCCTTTCGAAGCGAGGCACGCACAGAATCCATCTTCCTCTGAGCCTTCGACAGGCTGGAAGTCGCCTCCGTAAGTTGGAGCTCTGACTGACTTAGATTCGCCTCAGCAGCCTCTAACTCAGAAGGGGAGCTCCCCTCTAGCAAAGCTCGCCGGGATCGGTAAACCTCGCCATCAGTCACAAGCAAGGTCATCTGAGCGACGAAAGAAGAGCTGTCAACTTTGAACTCCTCCAGGCTCGCGCAAAACTCCGCACCGTCCGTCGACCACTAGTCCTAGAGAGCGCCAAAGCCAGCATTTTGGAAAGGCTCCAACGTCGACTTGATATACTGCCGGCAGCTCGCAAGAAGGAACTCTGAGACTTTGCTCCTCGGCCTTAAATCCGGGCGAGGTGCCTCGGAGTAGGTAGGCAAGACCTTCCCTCCCACTGCAGCCGCGACAGGAACCGCCTGCGCCAACAAGGGTGGCAGAACCGGAGAAACCGCCGCTACCGCTGCAACCACCGTCTCCTCCAACGGGCACGAGGGTACAGTAACTGGGGAGTGCCGCTTATCGACGCTAGAGACCTCAGCCTCCTCGTGAAAAGACAAAGCATCAACGTCGATGTCGTCAAGGTCAATGTCGCCACTAGGGAAATTTTCCCCGCAAAGTCCAAGGAGATCCAGATCATCCGGAGGGATGTCTAGCCCACAGGCTTCGGGCACTTCCTGCGCAGCGCCAGTAGACGAATGCCCGAGGGACGCCTTTGGGGAGTTCGCCCTGCGCTCTACCACTATAACAAAGTCTGGTCAAAAGGAAGATCCGATGCTCAGCGTGATGAAACTTCCTGAACATAGAAGGTAAATAAAATAAAGAGAACTCCATACCTGTGTGGTCAGATGAAGCAGCCCTAGACGGGGGAATCACTTCATCTTTCAGAAGTCCAGGCTCCTTGGCATCCTCCACCAGATAAGGGACCCTTGGGACCATCCCGCGAGGAATGCAAACTTTTCTTCGTTTAGGAGGGAAACCCTCAACTTCGGCCTTCGGGAAACAAGATGCCCCAGGGGCACCAGTAAGCTCGGCGTCTAACGCCGGAACGGAAGAAGGGACACGACGAGCACTGGAAAGACGGCTACAGCTCCTCTGCGCTCTTTGAAGCCCCAGTCGGAGGCGACGGTCCTCCACTCCCGTAGAATAATTGAAGCAGAAATTCCTGAACCCGCTGCCTGCCAAGACGTCGACCGGGAAACTCCCAAGCAAAGGGGAAACTCACCCTTCAAGCCACTTGCAGTACTCCGGAGTGGCAGCGTCCCAAAACCCAAATTTTGTCCCAGGAAAGAAGCTACTGCCGGTCGACCGAGCGTAGAGAGAAGCCCAGAGGCGGTAACCCTCCTGCGGACTGAAGCGCCCCTGCAACTGCTGAGGCATGCCAGGAACTTCCTGTCGAAATCCCTGTTGACGAGCGAAGCGGTGAGGGGAGTACTGCTCCACCTCTACCACGTCCCCCTTTCGCCAAACCAAGTAGCCAGGGCGGCAACTGACCGTGTTCCAGTATAGGTGGTCCGGGAGCTCCTCGTTGTCGAAAACAGTCGACCTCTCCAAAGGAAGTACCGAATGCTCCGCCAGAAATTCAAAGTCGGCGTTGCCCATCTTCCTCAAAAGGGTGCGAGCACACTCTCTCGGATGCTCCCAGCTGATAAAGGCATTTAAAATCCCCCCTATCCCGGACAGGAACGGCAATTCAGCTGGATGCCCGCGTCTGGCGAAAATCCCCTTTGGAAAATGCAGAGCTATCCAGCCGTACAAATAGTGCAAGGGTCCGAACGCAGCCGACCGGCCAAGCTCCTCCTTGGCCTTATCCGAGCCGGATAAGTCCCAGTAAGTCCCACTGAGAGCCCGGTACAAGGCGCATAATATGGCCGGGGCTAGATTGAAAAGCTCGCCCCTCTCCATCCTGGAAGCTGCAAGGAAGGTCCCCGGACGGATAACCTCACCAGAACACGGAAGCACGAACCGACAGAGGAAGATGACCAGCCCGGCAGCTCGGTAAACCGCTCGCCACTCCTCGCTGTCACGACTCAAGCCAAGGATTTCCCAGGGACACTGCTTCCCCTCCATTGAATGCTTCTCTCGAGCCAAAGAATCGATAGGTCTCACGAAGGAGCGAAGCGGAGGTCTCTGCATCTGAGCGACCTTCCACATGGGGTGAGCCGAAGGCGCCGGAGACCTATACTCGCCTCCGAACCAAAAGTCGACCCAAGAAGAAGGACGCACTCGATCCGACTGATCCTGTGTCGCAATGATAGCATATGCCTTGAACAAAAGAAGGCAAGAACTCGGAGCGTAGCTGCTGTCCAACAGATCCTTCAAGGCTGGCACCTCTTCTTGGTAGTAGTTCCGTACTTCGGGACACCCGGAAATGATGTGGACGTCGCGAAGCGAGATTCCTATCTCCCCCGCTCCAGTAAGGAAGGTATTGGTGTCCGGACACCAGAGCTCACAAAGGGCGCGATACATTCCCTCAGGACGGCTGTACTCTCGACGAGCCGGAGCCAGAAACTTGGCTAATAAGTTCATCGTGGGTTCCGCGCCAAAGACCTCACAGAGCTCGCCCATCCATTCGCGAAAACCGCAAAGATATTGGACGTCTCCCCGAGGCCAAGAATCGGGACCCCATCGCGTCAGTCGGGCACAGATCTTCGAGGCAACAACCGGCGTAGGCACGAAGTCTTCATCACAATGGTAGAACGGAATACTCAAACTCGGCCGGAGAAGCTTCATGGAAATCCCTTCGTCAGTATAGATCTTCTCGCTCAATTTCGGCATCCCATAAGTCGCATCCGCGACTCCATATTCCGTGATGCGCTCATGGACAAAGACACGGAGCAACGACAGAAGGTCTTCCCGCCTCGAGTTGCGATAACGGTGCATACGAGTATGGGGAAAGCGAAGGCACCTCTTCCCATCGGAGAAGTCCTCGGTTATCCACCCCGGAGAAGTCAAGCTCTCAAAGACGCGAGCCCTGGAGGACCATGAAGGGAGGCAAGTCAAGACAAGTGCGTGCCAAAAAAAAAAAAAAAACTAAGGGAACCTGCACCCCGTCAAGAGGACCACCCGACTCGTGGTCACACCACCATTGGCGCCCGAGCCTTCGCAGGCCCACACTACACCTGCGCCAACCCAGCTTCGCCGACACAATCGTGCCGGTCCGACCGCGCCGACACCACCCGTGTCGGCCCATCACGCCAGCACCACCCAGCCGGAGCTGCAGCCACCTGCCAACTCGGCCCCCGCCGTACGGCTCCGCGTCGCTCGCCAGTGAACCCATGCCGTCGCGCGCTCGTTGCTACTACTCTTCGCACCAAAAAAAAAAAACAGCAGCAGTTGCCACTGGGGCCCACAGCCCCTTTCCAATCGGAAACCGACAGCAAAGAGAGAAGGGGGGCCCGTAGCCCCCCTCCTTCTCCTTCTTCATCGCTGCCCGACTCGGGGACGCCGGCCCGCGACCCCGACCCGTACGGGCCCCGACCTCCGCGCCGCGCGCCCCTCTCCGATCCGGTCGCGGCCGAGCCCGACCCGGCCGCCGCGACCCCCGGCCTCCGGCCTCGCGCGCAGCACCGCGCCACCCGTGCCGCCTCCGGCCCCGCGCCGCCCGCGCGCAGCCCCGCGCACACCACCCGCGCCTCCTCCGACCCCGCGCTGCCGCTGTTGCCGCTGCTGCTTCCACAGGCCAGAGCCGGAGAAGAGAAGAAAAAAAAAAAAAAAAAAAAAAAGAGAAGAAAGAGAAAGAAGAAAAAAAAAAGGGAAAAGAAAAAGAAAAAGAAAAAGAAAAAGGAAAAAAAAAGAAAGAAAAAGAAGAAGAAGAAGGAGGAAGAGAGAGGCGGCGAAGGCGACCCGCACCTCAGCCGCGCTCCTCCATCCTCCCCGCCTCGATCCTCACCGCATCGTCGCTTCGAGCCCGCCTTTGCAACGACCGCCAAATCGCGCACCATCGCCGCCGACGAAAGAGGCGACACCGGGAAGACGGAGCAAGTCGTGTGCAATCCCAGGCAGCTCTCTTCCGACGACGGTCTCCAGAAGCCGGCAGGACCTTCGCAAAGAAACACAATGGCGGATAAAGGGGGTAGGGGTCCTTAAATAGACTCCCAACCCTGCCCACAAAAGGAATCAAGGACAAGCGCTCTACGATTCCTACGTGTCCAAACCCTACACGCTCTCACCAACGCGCTCGTTCTTGAGGGGGCATTTGTAGACACACGAATTTCGTCGGATCTGGACCCGACTTACGTGTGCCGACGCGGATGCAAACCCGACGTGCGGACCCGACTTGCACGCACCAGTGCGGACCCAGACCCGATTCGCACCCAGCAAAAGAGGAGCGGACCCCACACTTCAAGGGGGAACGGCCCCTACTAGGACTCGAACCCCATGGGGCCGGCCCTACTAGGACCCGAACCCCATGGAGGGGCCGGCCGGCCCTGCAAGGAAGTAAAAGAAAAGGAAAGAAATGAAAAGAAACAAAAGAAAAGGAAAGAAAAGAAAGGAAAGAAACGAAAAGGAAAGAGAAGAAAGAAAAGGAAGGAAACACTGCCATGCGCGGGGGGAGGTTGCGTATGACGTCTGCACACACGCGGATCTGCACCGATCCCTTGATCCGACGCACAAGAAGAAGCGCCCGATCACCATCGATTTCGTGTGCGAAATCCAGTCATAATTGCCTCGCCAGAAAAGGAAAACAAATAAGTGTTATTCCCCTCATCAATGGATGAATAAATACCGGGCAATTATAAGAGAGATACAAAAGGGATTTAAAATTAAAAGTTCCCATATCTCTCTCCCCTCCCCTTTGCCTATAAATAGAGGGGGTGGGGGAAGATTCAAGAGGTCGATGGTTGAAGACTGAAGACGAAGCGCGAGAGCTCTGCAGAAGAGGAGACGCTTCTTCATCGACCCAAGGCTTCACGAGGCACGGTCAAGCCTGTCTTTTCGGGATCGGCTTACCGAAAGCTCTCATCAACGTGAAGACCCTTGCACACGAAGATCAAGACATCGACTCCGTGCACGCTTCTTCATCGACCCAAGGCTTCACAAGGCACGGTCAAGCCTGTCCCTTCGGGATCGGCTTACCAAAAGCTCTCATCAACGTGAAGACCCTTGCACACGAAGATCAAGACTTCGACTCCGTGCACGCAGAAGAAAGCTCGGGGAAGAAGACCCTTCGACTCTGAAGACGCCAGAAGCAAAGGCCGGAGAAGAAGATCGGAGCGGCACTACCCCGTCGTCTCCAACAAGCCTTCGACTCCGATCAAGCTCCAAAGCCCGGAGGAGAAGAACGAAGCGGCGCTACACCCGTCATCTTCAACAAAGCCTCGACTCCGATCAAGCCCAAAAGCCCGGAGAAGAAAAGGAGCGGCACTACCCCGTCGTCTCCAACAAGCCTTCGACTCCGATCAAGCCCAAAAGCCCGTAGAAGAAGAGAAGCGGCGCTACACCCGTCGGCTCCAACAAATCCTCGATCCCGATCAAGCTCCAAAGCCCGGAGGAGAGAAACGAAGCGTCATCACCCCGTCGTCTTCGACAAACGCCTGCGCCATCCACGAAGAAGAAAGCCTCGAGCAGATCGTCTGAAGCATCGCTACCCCGTCGTCTTCATCAACAAAAGCCGATGCTACAACCGTCGCACGGAGACCGTCGTCACCCCCGCTGTCTTCGACAACAAAAACCGATGCTACAACCGTCGCACGGATACCGGTGCTACCCCCACCATCTTCGAAAGCATCCTTCAACTCCGATCATGCCAAGGAAGCCCGAAGAAGAAGAGAAGTCCAGCCGACACACGAACCGTCGAAGCACCGGAGAAGTAACCCACGTCGTTCTAAGAAGAAGATCGAGCTGACGCTAAAGCCAAAGCCTGCGCAAGAAGCCAAAGCAAAGCCCCAGTAAAGCCCGCGCCAAAGCAACGCAAGTGCCAAAGCCAAGCGACTACGCCGGCCACGAGCAAAAGCACCGCACGTTCTAGCCGATACGACGCGAAGTCCGGAAGAACGAAAGCATCGCAAGTCTCTCCCGGCTACGTCCATGTGCAAGCGTCGAAGCAAAGCGAAAGCCAAAGCCATGCCGGAGCCAAGCCAAAGCCAAAAAGCCGAAGCCAAAACCGACGCCAAAAGCACGATCGACGCTGCGAACCGACGATCAAGGACGCCGAGGTCAAGCAAGGAGCGAGGAAGACACGAAGACCGAGGAACGAAGCCGGAAAACCCCCTAGCCGAGAAAGCGCGAAGCACGGAAGGGACAAAGCGACGGTGGACATTCCTTAGCCTCTCCAAAACCCTCACCCTGTAAAGACCCCTGTCCTGGGCAGCCCCTTCAGAGCTCTCGCACAAACACCACGTGGAGACGCGGATCAAAGGGATCCTCCAGAAGATCTTTCCCACAATCCCCTGATCAAAACTCGCCGCAACCCGGACTCGCTACACCCGAGCCACCCGGGTCCCGGCCATACTTGTAATCTGATTTTGCGCAATAAAGACGACCCGTGCTTTTTCCAGCGCCACACCATGTCATTCCGGTTGACCTAGTGCTGGCAATTTCGGACCCGACACAGCACACCCGACACGAAGTTAGTGGGTCTGGATCAGGGCTAAACTGGTTCGGGTCGTAAACGGGTCGACATGATAGACCCGTTTAATAAAAGGGTCGGGTCCGGGTTTAGGGTCTGGACAAGGTAGACCCGTTTAAAATTCAACGGGTCGTGTCGGGTCTACCCGCAATCCGATACTGTAATATATAGTATCAGCGGGTTTATCGGGTTAGGTCGGGTCGAGTCGGATTGAGTCAGATCGGGTCAACTGAATAAACCCGTGTGGTAAACGGGTCTTATCGTATCTACCCATTGCCAGCCCTTGGTGTCAATGGGTCGGGTCAGGTCGGGTTCGTGTCATGTCCAAAACCCCTAGACATGGACCCGACCCGTTTAACTATTCGTGTCTAGATTCTAAATCTGTACCCGACCCGTTTGTAAACGGGTAGACCCGATAAGACCCGTTTACCACACGGGTTTATTCAGTTGACCCGATCCAACTCAACCCGACGTTACCCGATTGACCCGCTGATACTATATATTATAGTATCGGATTGCAGGTAGACCCGACCCAACCCGACACGACACGACACGACCCGATGAATTTTAAACAGGTCTTCCCGCGTCTACCGTGTCTAGACCCTAAACCCGGACCCGACCCGTTTATTAAACGGGCCTATCGTGTCGATCCGTTTATGACCCGAACCCGTTTAGCCCTGACCCAGACCCGCTAACTTTGTGTCGGGTCTGCCGCGTCGGGTCCGAAATTGCCAGCCCTGTTGCCACCCCTAGGTTGAACATTGGGGTGGGTTGAATAACATTGCTCTTTCCAAATAGCTGATTTTACGGCCGGTGTCTGGCCAAGCTTTTCCGTTCTCGCCGATGAGGTCTCACATGCCTGTAGGCTCCTAGCCGTAAGAAGCCAAGGAGAGAGAAACCGCACACCTCCCACATTATGAAATACAGTGGTAGCAGAGAAAAAGGCGAGCAGATAGGTCGAGGCAGCCGGGCGGGCGCCAATAGGTTACAAGCTAACATATATTATTTTGCAGTACGCTTTGGTGTATCTTGGTTTTAATAATAAAATCAAAGCCGCACCAAAATCGTACGTTTTCTTCCGAAACCAAACCAGAACCGCTCCAGATGACACCATAACCGCACCTTACGGTGCGGTGTGGTTTCGCTGTTTAAACCTCACCGCTACCACCCCAACTAGCTATAGGGAGTACACTTTAGGAATAAGGATAAGAACTTGATACCATTACCCACCACGGGATAGGGGATCGATTATGTTTTTTTAAAGATAAGATCGCATCCCTAAATCGGGAGGGGGTTAGGCAGACCCCGACCAGTGCATTAAATAGTAAAATAGTCAGTACTGAACTGACCCCTAGTGAGATGATAGGAATGGCTTTGTGGCATATTTGGAAACTCAGGTGTGACAAGCTCTTCAATAAAAGAGTAGAATCACTCAATGGAGCGGTGCAACGAAGTGTAAGGCTCGGGACACAATTTGTGAGATACTCGGCGACGAAACATCAATCGCTATGGGGACCTGAAGTGGAGTTCGTGCTATGGACAGATGGATCGTTTGGCTTGCAGGAGGAAGTAGCGAGTGGAGCATGGGTGCTAGCAACTCGACAAGGGAGGGTTATTGCTGCTTCAGCTTTTTGTTGTCGTGCCTCATCTGTCTTACATGCAGAACTGTGGGCATTGACGAGTGCCTTCCAAGAGTTAGTTAAACGTAAATGTAGCAAGGTCTTGATTCTGACGGATGCATCTCAAGCTCGAGATGCACTGGTTCTGAGTAAGGGATATACCGAGGAATTAAGCCCGTTAATTATGTTTTGTTTGCAATCTTAGAGCCATTTGCTAGAGGATCAAGTTAAATGGATAGAGCGGTCTGAGAACAGGGCGGCGGACTGGTTGGCCAGAGAAGCTCAACTGTAGAGTCTTGAAGGGTATTGGGATTCAGAATTCCCACTTGGTTTGTATGGTCTTGTACAATAAGACATCAAGGTTATAATGTAATAACCTCTTTTGTACCAAAAAATAATAAAAATAATAAAAATAAAATAACAATTTGAAGACACTCAAAAGATTAAGTATTGAAAAGTGCACAGTAGGGGTGTCAACGGTTCGTGTCGTGTCGGATTCGTGTCGTCTCTAGTTTCGGGTCGTGTCCAAAACCCCTAGACCTGGACCCGACCTGTTTAACTAATCGTCTCTAGATTCTAAGCCCGTACCCGACCCGCTAATAAATGGGTAGACCCGATAAGACCCGTTTACTACACGGGTCTATTTAGTTGACCTGATCCGACCCAATCAGACTCGACCCGATAGACCCGTCGGTACTATATATTACAGTATCGGATTGCGGGTAGACCCGACCCGACCCGACACAACCCGTTGAATTTTAAACGGGTCTTACCAGGTCTACCGTGTCCAGACCCTAAACCCGGACCCGACCCGTTTATTAAACGGGTCTATCGTGTCGACTCGTTTACGACCCGAACCCGTTTAGCCCTGACCCAGACCCGCTAACTTCGTGTCGGGTTTGCCGTGTCGGGTCCGAAATTGCCAGCCCTAGTGCATAGTAGGAAGATAAAGAACACATCTAAGACCCCGATATGTTTCAAGTGCCAATGCCCCAACAAACAAGGATCTGATAATCTGGAGTGATCATCCTATGACAATCTCTCATCGCCCGTAAATTCCACGTAGGAAAGTAGGGAGCTCTATAGAATAAGCGAGCTCAAGTTTCATAGCCTCGAGTATGTCCCCATCCGACAACACGAGACCGAAAACCCTAATTTCTTAAGAGTATTGATAGGAGTAGAGTTGATTGGAAATACGTTCGAACTTCCTAGGGTGGAAGAGCCTGCGAGCGGTGTTCGATCAGGTTTGCCTACTTCAAGATCTCTAGATTTGGCTCAGTGCTGCCCTAGCTTGGACCGTTTCAGGCCCGAGATTGGACAGGTGAGGGCTGCGACAAATATGTTGCGGGCAGGGGAAGGGTGGTGTCCCAATCGCATGGAAAAAGTTAAATGATGTCTTCTCCTTGGACCTATCAATGGCGAAAGGTATAACCTGGTCCATATCGCCTTTGCCTCGAGAGGGTCTCGCAGAGCCTAGAATGGCAACCACTACATTGGGAGGATCTGGATCAATGGGTGGAGTGGAGATCATGATTGGAAGAGAGGTAATCTCTTGAAAAGCTTAGCTTTTGACATAATTTTTCTGATGTGAGATAATGAAAGATTGTTACTGGACTAGGTCCTATGGATGTAACCCTGTTTAGAAAGCACGACATAAAAGAAAAGTTTGTGTGCTATGTCTCTCTGGATGTTGATCGGTTTGCTCCTAGTGGATCATCAGTATGCTCTACTGCACAACAGTAGGCACACTGTCGAGCCTCATTAAAAATCTCTTTGTTTTTTTTAATTTTCCTTAACACATACACATATTATGGTAGGTTTTATAATTTTTCTATATAACCCCGACTTGTAATAGTATATAATAGATTTTAGTAAAAAAGCATGTTCTTGCCTTCAATTTTTTTTCGCTGGACCGGCTAGGTGATATGAGGATAGGGTGCTAGAACAAGGGCTCTAAGAAATCCAAAGATCGAAATAGGGGAGGCGGCAGCTACTATTTATTAATTCCATAATCCCCTGATTCGAACACACAAACAAGGCACAATGCCCTTGAGGGAAAGTTCGCTCCACGGTGTCCATATCCTGAGAGTCGAATATGGAATCTCTCCAACATAGAAGAGAGGAAGTACCACTAGGCTAAGAGCCCATTGGTTTGGTTTGAGTTGAGGGAGAGTTTTCTCATCTTCTCCCCAATCGCTCTTGGCATTCAGAAGGCTTTTGATGGTCTTGACTAGCATATTCTTTGTGTGAGAATCAACGAATTCAAGGAAGGTTGTGTTGATCCATGCTCGGCGTGCTTGCCTCCACGTCCGCCCTGCCTAGGTTGTCTAGTAAAGTAAATGCCAGCTAGGTGAGCTGGTAAAGTCTCGAGGGTTGGTACTCGAACCCTGGGATCGATTCCCGTTTGCATCGAATTAATAATTGGTTGGGGGCCACATTAACCGTCCCTCAGATGAGATGCTGATGGATTATCAAAAAAAAAAGTTAGACTAACGTTTCTATTAAACATTAATTACATTAACCTGGGAAATTGCTTCTTAGCTTAGCCTTTGTTTAATAAGGTTAAAACGGGATCTGCAGACCCGCGTTTCAATGTTTTATCATAATTCGTATGTTTGATAATGCTGAAGCGGTTTCACTCGGACCGCGTTTTATCAAAATCATGAAAATTTTCATTCGAGCCCGAGGCTCGAATGCACTTTTCATAAAACCGACTGAAGCGGTGCAGGTTTCGATGAAACTATTATCCACTCCGCTTTCTAAATCAGTGTTATCAAACAAGGGCTTAATACAGAGCAGGCATGACTTTGCCGCGGCTGATGTTGGATCTTATAATCAATACGAGGAACGAAATCTCCATAAGTTCTTTAATAAATTTTCCAAGATAGAAAATTTTCAGGACATGATGATTAGCCTTTGTTTGGGTTGTTGAAGCAGCCTTAAATATTCATTGTATCTGATGATTAGCTTGCCCACAAATAAGATTCTTAATTCTTTGTGGGCTTCATCATTACTGTATCCTTTTCCTGGGATTTGGAATTACCAGGAATTGGGCCCATTTCCCATGTGTTGATTTCATGAGAAATGTCAGCCCATTACTAAGATTTGTAAATCCCTTTGGCCCTCTCCCATATGAAAGCCTCTATGTATGAAAAACAAATGTGGGAAGATTTGTAAATCTCATGATACTTGGTGGTTTTACAGAAATAATAGACCTATTTCTTGAAAATTCTAATTCTCATAAAAAAAAACACAGCCTAAAAGTAGGGGTGGCAATCCTTGACCCGACCAGAACCCGACCCGAAGTTAGTGGGTTTGGGTTTCACCTAAACAGGTTCGGGTCATAAACCGGTAGACATGATTGACCCGTTTATTTAATGGGTCAGGTTGGGTTTGTACTTATAACCCGACTTGACCCGTTTACCAAATGGGATGTGTCAACCCGAACCAACTCGATCAAACCCGGCCCAATAAGACCTGTCTTGATCCAACCCGACAGGTTTACATGGGTTCTGTTGACCCAATCCGACTCGACACAAACCGACCTGTTTAGTAAACGGGTCGGGTCGGGTCAACCTGTTTTTAGACAGGTCGGATATGGATTTAAGTTTTTTGACCCGTTTATTAAACTGGTCGGATTCGGATTGGATGTTTTGCCCTTATATCTATGTCTCAAACCGATCTGAACCCGACCCGACCCATTGCCACCCCTACCTAAAAGATCTTTAAATTTCTACAACCAATTCCTGGTTATATCAAACAATTGCTTAAAACCTAGACTGATTTTTTTTCAATGTATAAAATCTTCAGAGATTTTTTCTTTTGACAAGAGATACCCACTCCATCTTAGGGGTGGCAATTCTTGACCCGACCCGCCAACCCGACCCGAAGTTAGCAGGTTCGGGTTTGGCCTAAACGGGTCGACCCGATTGATCCGTTTATTTAATGGGTCGGGTTCGGGCTTATACTTATAACCCGATTGACCCGACTTGACCCGTTTAACAAATGGGCCGTGTCAACCCGACCCGAGCCAACCCGATCAAATCCGGCCCAATCCGACTTGTTTTTACCCAACCCGACAGGTTTACATGGGTTCTGTTGACCCAACCCGACCCGACCCGTTTAGTAAACGGGTTAAACGGGTCGGATCGGGTCGGGTTTGGGTTTAAGTTTTTGACCCGTTTATTAAACGAGTCGGGTTCGGGTTGGGTGTTTTGCCCTTATACATATATCTCAACCCGACCCGAACCCGACCAGACCCAACCCATTGCCACCCCTACTCCATCTCATCTCTTCCCCTCACCATACACCATTGCATGCCCCGCTCGTAGCCTTATTCGGTGACTTCGACACCAAAGTCTTTGCCGCATAAGGGTTGCGAATGGGCTCAGGCTAGCTCGAGGCTCATCCGGGACTAGTTTGGGCAGTTTGGACTTTGGGCTGGGTTGGACTCGAACATTCAAGCCCGACTATGTTATGGGCCGGATATGGACAACCACTAACCCGACCCGAGACCTGAACCGAAGCTCGAAATATTTTATTTTATTTTTATATACAGTGAATACATAATTTTAAAAGTGCACTTTACATATATCAATGCCTTTAACTTTAAGAGCATTGTATGAGATATATCTTTTTAACGAATGTTGTAATTGATGCTGTTTTTTACTTTTATTGTGCGATCCAAAAAGAAATAAGATTTAGGCATATACCGTACTAGAAATGTAGACTTAATTTGGGCAGAGTTTGGATTTGGATTTCATATAAAAAAGTATCGGATCAGTTTTGGGCCAAGCCCGAAAATTTTAATTTGGGCCCAGGTCAGATATGAGCACACACTCATAAGTTTGGGCAAGGCTTAATTGGGCATCGGATGGCCCGACCGAATTCGGCCCAATAACAACCCTAGCCACCTTCAATTCTCCTTCCTAGTCATCCTTGCCCACCGCCTCCCATTCCCCTCCTTTTCCATTACCGGTCTCCTATCCAGTATGAACTCTTCCACTTCCTTCTCTTCCCCTCGTTCTTCTCTATCGCCTCACTTGCCCAACTCATCAGAACTCCCTGAAGCATCTCTTCCCACCTCGTCAACACCTCCGCCGCCTACCACCCCCTGCCTCTTCCTCTCCCTCTCCACTCGTCTGCGCACCCTACACCATGCATCTTCCACTTAGCTGGCAACCCGGTCTCCCACCCCCCACCGTCACTTGCCCTCTCCACTCATCGGTGTCAAGGAAGAAGAGTGTTGGGATTTGGCTTGTGAAAGCTGAACCCGATTCGAGGCGCTCCACGGGGATGGGATCGAGTTGAAGACAGATAAGAAAATCCTCATGGAAATCCACTTTACCTGGATGAAAACCGAAGGTAAGAAATAGACTTTCAGCAAGTCGTCTGCATCATGGGAAGATCGTGTATATGACTTGGAAGCATATCGTCATGCGCACGATTGTGCTCACGACCTGTCTATGATACATAGTAGAAGATGATATTTTAGGACAATAAGTCGTGCGCATGATCTGGAACATATGCACGACCGAAGATGGTAGGAAAGTCAAGCGAGTAAATCTCAGATTGACATGTACACGATATCCTCATCGTGTACACGACCAGCACGGGCAGATTATGTGGTGTATATTGCTATGACTCTTGTTTTCTTGGGGGCTTATATATAGGCATTCTTAGAGTTTCTTTAAAGTAGAGAGAAGTTATTGAGAATGAATTGAAGGACAGATAGAGAGAAAGGGAAACCCGATCTAGGGTTTACAACAAGAAGAGAAGATAGAGGAAGGAAGAGTGAAAAAGAAGAGAAGAAGTAGGAAGAAAGAAGAAGGAAAAAGAAGAAATAAGGAAAGAGAAAGTGGAGGTTCCTCTCCGGATTCTCCTTGAAGTTCATCCAAGTCTTCATCTGGGTTCTTTAGTGCGTCTACCTCAACTTTTACTTCAGTCACTCTCATCTGTTAGTGACAATCTGATATATCTCTGCATCTTTCGAGTGTCTTATTCTCTACTATGTGGGTGTTTGGGTGTGAGGAGCAAGAAGAGGGTTTGCGGGGTCTGACAAATAGTGACCACCGCATGGTGTATTCTTTTGCTTGTAATAATCTAATTTCTTGATTGCGTAGTGAATCTGTGATGTTTGTATCTTTGTGAATGGTGTATTAAATTCTCTGTGTAGGGTGCAATCACAACAGGGGTCCAATCCTCGAACATTTGAGTGAGGGCTTCGAGACTTCTATGTGCACCAATTGGTATCAGAGCGAGGCCAATTTCACAATAATATGGTATCATAGCTAAAGATACCATGTACAGTTGCGAGGAGGTTGGAGCAATGGCAGACGACATAAATTAAGGATCTAAAAATTCAATGGTACAAACTTCGGATTATGAAAAATGTAGATAGAGTTTTTTCTTAATAAGACGGATATCTATTTATCTCTGGACAAATTGACGAACAAGTTGAGAAAGATGGATGTCTGAGAAGGATTGGAAGATTCTCGATAGAAAAGCCCTGGGGTTGATTGATCTCTCTCAGACCTCAATTGTGTCCTTCAATATCTCCAAGGAGAAGATCATGATGAGCTTGATGGAAGAACTATCCAGAATGTACAAGAAACACTCTGCCTTCAAAAAGGTCTTCTTGTTGAAGAGATTGTTCAATATGAAGATGGCGGATGGTAAAAGCATAACAGAGCATATCAACAAATTAAATGAGAGCAACTAGAATTATCGGAATCAACATCGGCGATGAAATTAGAGCATTCTAATCTTGTCAGATGTACCCGATAGTTGGGATGACCTTGTAATAGTGGTTAGCAATTCTTCTTGTTCCAAGAATATGAACTTTGAAGATGTGGTAGGTACTCTGCTAGGCGAAGATGCATGTGGGAATAGCTCAGGGGCTTTTGCAAAAGGATCGAGTCATGGGTTGTATGTTAGAGTAGGAAAAGAGGAGCATGGTACAAGAGTCAAGAAGAAGGTCGAGTGTTGGAAGTGGGGTAAGCTCGCACAGGCACTTGAAAAGAGACTGCATGTGGAAATATGGAGCAAGTTACGAAAAGAGCTCCGGGGCGATCAACAGCAATGGAGATGTTGAGGCTAAAGAAAGTATTAATCTAGTTGGATCATTGGGTTCAAATGATAAGAGTTTGTTTTGGTTGTCGTTGATAAAGAGAAATCAGGCCAAAACTGGGTACTAGATACCAGGTCCACACATCACGTGTGATCACACAGGGCATGGTTTAGCAGCTATGCAGGATGTGAGGGTGGCAAGATGACGATTGACGATGGCTCTAGGATGTTGACCTGGGGAGTTGGAAAAAAATTCTTGAGCATGTCTAATGGTTCAGTTCAGAAACTCATGGATGTTTGTCATATTCCAGGTATGAGAGGCAATTTGATCTCTCTTTCCAGATTAGATCTCTCAGGTACATGAGAACCTATCAAGGTGAAGTCTCGGAGATTTCGGATGACACTTCTTCAGTCTTGAAGAATCTGTAGTGGATGCTTATAAAAGGTCATAACATGGATAGTTCCAGCAGAGGGTTCAATGAAGAACAGGTCTGCAAGTAAAGAAAGGCAAGTCACAAGAAAAACAGTGAAGAAGTGGATTCTGATCAAGTTCAAAGCCAAATTAAACTTAGTCGATCATCGGTCTAAATGATTGAGCACCCGGTTGGGGTGCGGGCACCTAGTGTAGGCTGCAAAGGAGGCGACAAGTAAGACATTGGATTATCAAAGGTTCTTTCAGGTGGCGGTGGTGCTAGCAATGTTAGGGGACTTCATGGTATCGACTTTCAAAAACCAAGGTGGAGATTTGTTGGGATTTGGCTTGTGAAAGCCAAACCCGGATCGAGGCACTAAATGGGGATGAGATCGAGTCCAAGACAGATAAGGAAGGCTTGTGAAAATCCTCCTTACCAGGATGAAGATCGAAGGCATAAAATATACTTTCAGTAAGTCGTCCGCACTATGGAGAGATCATGCACACGACCTGAAAGCAGATCGTGCGGATGATTTGTGCTCACGATCTACTAGGATGCACAATAAAAGACGATATTTATGGCACATGATTTGGAACGTTTACACGATCGGAGGTGACAGGAAAGTCAAGTGAGTAAATCCCAGATTTGACGTACGTACGACATGACCGGCACGAGCAGAATATGTGTCAACTGCGTGTATTGCTATGGTTCTTGTTTTCTTGGGGGGCATATATATAAGTATCATTAGGATTTCTTCTATGAATTCTCCTTCATGTTCATCTAAGTTTTTATCCGGGTTCTTCAACGTGTCTACCTTGGCTTCTACTTCGAACGCTCTTATATCTTGGTGATCCATTTTCGATATATCTCTGTATCTCTCGGGTGAGTTGTTCTCTACTCTATGAGTGTTTGTATATGAGGAGCAAGAAGAGGGTTTGCGGGATTTGACAAACGGCGACCACCTCATGGTGTATTCTCTTGCTAGTGATAATCTAAATCCTTGATTGCCTAGCGAATATGTGGTGTTCGTATCTTTGTGATAGGTATATCTAATTCTCTGTGTGGTATGCGATCTCTACAGGGCTCCAATCTTCGAACCTTTGAGCACGATCCTGCGGACCTGAAGGCTTCCGTGATCCAACAATTGGTATCAGAGCAATAACAATTGCACAACAGAGCGATGGGTGGGGTATGTGAATCAGGTATGGGGATGGACAATGTTGGGATATAACGTGGGTATTCTTGCAATAAAAGAAAAATGGCTTGGAAAACAAGTAGAAGCGGGGGCGGTTTACCGGTTATTGGGGGTATGCTTAGAAATTCCCAAATCTTCAGCACCTGATGATTCACCTTGGTTTCAGTTGTTAAATCAGCCTTAAAGTATTCATTGTCCCTGATCATTAGCATGCCCACAATAAGATTCCTAATGCTCTATGGACTTAATTTTTCAAAAGAAAACACATCAAGTGGTATAGCTTGATGCTTGCTCCTTACCTTCTCCACAAGTCCATGCAGAAAGAGACTTCTTGATATTCCTTTGTGGATTATTGGAAGAAGAAAGGCCTCAAGAGAATTGAAAAGAAAATGCAGTGGTTGAGTGAGGTGATGGATAGTGAGAAATCTATTGGCCACTTGTTCTATGTGGGCAAATGTGTCCACCTCATACATTGTGGTGGTGGATCATAGCCTCTTTGGCTTCCTTAAATTGTGGGATGAGGGGTTCCATTCCAAATCAATATTTAAGCTAAAGGAAACAAACACTAACACAGACAAACACAAGTGCACAAAGAGGTTTGGGATATGGGGAGTGAAAAGGAAAGGAAACCTTGCTTGCCCTAACAAATGATTAATTGTTTTTCCAATTCTTATTATCCTTTTGGTGTGTCACTACCTATTTGGAATTATTATCCTTATTATATCCAAATATGGAACCCAAGGCTCTAGTGAACGGCATTAGGAGCGACAACAGTTGTTTTTTTTTTTAAATCTCTCTCTGTGAATGGGGGGGTTCGGCCTAGATCCCTACCAGTAGATAGGAGTGACAACAATTGTTGACTTTAGTAATCGATTATAATCTTAATAAGTTGATAGTTATCATGAGCTATGGGTCGAGCTTGGTCATAAACATGTAAGCGTGAGCACAAGGCCTTGTCCGCAAGCGAATAGGGGATGAAAAAGATATGATTGGCCAAAAATTCAATCTTTTCGTGAACACCAAGTTATCTTCTTCATATCAAGGATAGGGTTAAGTTACCTTACTTCACTCGTCTCTAATATCTTTCTAGAACCTCAACCCTGTTGAATAGCATCCTTTCGCACAACCACTGATGAATCGAGCAGAAGTTCTCGTTTATCACAAAGTACCACAACCCAACTTAGATTAAAATTTTCACTACTTCAATTATAGTAAGTCGTTGAGGGTGCCAGCTAGCTTAGCTGGTAAAATCTCTTAGTGGTTGTACCGGAGACCTGGGATCAAATCTCACCTTCACTGAATAAACAACTATAGGGAGCATCCTTAATCCTCTTTGAGATAAGGCTTTGAGGGATAGTAAACAATAAATTAGAGTTTTTCATTTAGTTAAGGGTTTGAAATTGACTCACTACATGTGAGATTGTTGAACTAATTAGTTTTGAAAGTAATTCCAAATAATCTGCCTTTGCATTAAGAAAACTGTCATGGCCTTCTCTAAAGTACTAGCATACAATTCTCAACCTTACTCTTCCAAATCCATTTGAGAACTATGAACAAGGATCACAAACACACAAGAAAATGAATGATTAGGGATGTCATTAGGTTGAGATACAATCGAAAAAAAACTCAAATTATAAATGAATCATAATTCAATTGAAGGACTTAAAATAGTCGCCCCGAACCACACTATCACTGTGGTTCGTTGTCCACCCGCGAACATCTGTCCCGGATATTCGGATCAACCGTCCCTTATGATGGTCGCCTTTGGGGTTCACCTGTAGGTGTATAGATCGCAGCAATCCAGAACCATCCTTAGTGGAATCTCACCCATAATCCCGCTATGACATATACAATGCAAAGAAGAAGGCACTTCAATCCTCACACACTGATAAGAGTTTGGTCATGTAGCTCTAATTGACGTGTAGACAACATGATTATGCTAAACTATTACATTTTCGATATTTGCTTTACTTCTTAGAGTTGGATGGAAAATTTCTTTTATATATAAGGGCTTTTAGCTTTTTTGGAGAACCGTACCCCTTCACGAGGAAGGCGGGTTAGGCAACCCTCGACTAGTTATACTAATTCCAAGGAGTCGCTAGTGGATTCTAGGGTTCTATCATCTCCCCGGTGGATTCTGAGGAAATCTTAATGGATTTTAAGAAAATCGTAAGGAAGGTGTTGCTCATCCTCATGCTTCTGCCTCGGTTTTTGTGGAACAACGTTCCCGATGCTACACCAAGTGGCATCAAAGCGGGTTCCTTACAGATTCTACTCCCTCAAACAATCGAGCCGACTAGAGTGATCACTCTTTTAACTCCATCATCTCCACCCATGGTCACCGATCGTTCATCATATCGATACCGCCTTCATCTCCCCTAGATTCAACATCATCTCCATTGGATAACCATGCACCATGCACCACGCACCATCATTGTCATTAATCATCGTCCATGCTTCTCTAAATTATGATTTTGTTATTAGCTTATCAAGCATCATATGGATAGTGCTTTAGAGCCGGTGACCATTGCGAGGTTCGAAGCTTAAAGACAGAATCATCAACATTAATTTCTAGGGTTTTTTACAAATCGGCCATTGTAATCTTCTCTATTTATATATGAACACATGTAAAGTCAATATTTACATATAAACCCATTAAATCATCCAATATTTACATATCGACCTCTACAGTTAGTTGATATCCAAAATAAAAAAATATTTCCAAAATATTTATTCCTTCATTAGGCAGCTATTTTATTAATCTAAAGCGGAATAACCGATTACATAACCGATTACCCATGGTTTTAATTACTTAAAATGACGTATCTTTATTTAACACGGACTTAATCCAGAACATAGACATAGTCCGAATCTAACTTGGACCTAATTCCAAGAATTCTCACATTAGAGGGGTATTTAAAAAGTCTAGATAAAAATAGGGTTATTTTTACTTTGCCCCCCAAATTTAGCATTGAATTAGACTTTACCCCCCATGTTTTCATTAATTAGACTTTACCCCCCAAACCTAACTGTTCCGTCAGCTCATCCCACAAAACTTTTTTTCTTTTCCGTCAGCTCACCCTTCCCCTTAGATGGTGAGCTAACGGAACAGTTAGTTTTGGGGGGTAAAGTCTAATTAATGAAAACATGGGGGGCAAAGTCTAATTCAAGGCTAAATTTGGGGGGCAAAGTCAAAATAACCCAAAAAAATATTACGGATGACATCATAAATATTCTCTCGTTTTGGATGTCAGCTAACTACAGGTGTCAATCTATAATATTTGAATGAATTAAGGGTTTATATGTAAATAGCACTTTGATAGGGGTTTATATATAAATAGAGAAGTTTACAGAGGTTGATTTTTAAAAAACCCTAATTTATAAAGAATAAAGAAGCACCAACAATTTATGTAGGAGATACCACTTGATTCATTGACCTAGATCCTCAACCATTGACATCTTGAGGGAGGTGACCAAGTATTCTTCCATCACACTTACATGATCCATGATATTGGGATCCCTTCAAAGTAGGGCTGGCAATTTCGGACCCGACACGACCCGACACGGAGTTAGCGGGTCTAGGTCAGGGCTAAACGGGTTCGGGTCGTAAACGGGTCGGCACGATAGACCCGTTTAATAAACGGGTCGGGTCCGGGTTTAGGGTCTGGACACAGTAGACCCGGGAAGACCCGTTTAGTATTCAACGGGTCGTGTCGAGTCGAGTCGGGTCGGGTCTACCCGCAATCCGATACTATAATATATAATACCAGCGGATCTTTCGGGTCAGGTCGGGTCGAGTTGGATTGGGTTTGATCGGGTCAACTGAATAGTCCGAGTGATAAACGGGTCTTACCGGGTCTTATCGGGTCTACCCGTTTATTGGTGGGTCGGGTACGGATTTAGGATCTAGACACAATTAGTTAAACGGGTCGGGTCCGGATCTAGGGTTTTTGGACACGAACCCAACACGACCCGACCCGACCCATTGCCACCCCTACTTCAAAGCCAATAGGTTGCCTTTTAGTCTGAGCTGGATGTTTAATAGATACAGATTTATGCCTCATATATGTGTATCCACCACAACACAATGATATGTGTATCCACCACAACACAATATCATTCACAAGAACTTCAACTTCAAACTAGTGGAGGTCAAAAATACAGAGACTAATGAAGTATGCAAGAATTCAATTGTAATTATCGACATATGATCTACACATGAAGAGGCAGTTGAAGAAACCATTGGAGGGGGGTTAATCCCACACAGAGCCATGTGACTCTTAAAGGGAGTACGTGGATATTGTGACAACCAAGATCCAAGTTAGAGTCAAGATTTTTAAGATGATGAAAGTCAAGATGGATGAGATGAGGCGTCCAAAGTAGGGATGGCAGCGATACGGTTTAAAATTAAAACCGTGGTAAACCGCACCGCATGGTGTGGTTTTTGTTTGCCAAAATATAAAACCGTCGTTGTGCGGTGCGGTTTCGGTTTTCGATTTTGGTGTAGTGTTGTGGTTTTTGTTTTAACCAAAACCACATAAAATCGCACCGTTTAGTCTATTATAATGATAAACCGCGGTGCACCGCACTGCATGGTGCGGTTTTAGTATTACATAATGGTACACCATCGTGGTGCGGTTTCGGTGTTACTTTACGGTTTCGGTTTTGCCCAAAATCGTACCGAAACCGCACCGTTACCATTCCTACTCCAAGGCCACGAATTATTCCCATATCATTTGCAAAGAAAAAGATTTTGAGCTGTATATACAACTTCTTACAATATGTGTTTTAAAACCACAAACCCTTGAGCAAAGCAAACAATATATTACGTGTTGGGACGGGATGTTACATATAATAGCCGGTCATAGTCCGCCGAAGATGACATCAGTTCTGAAGAGATTCCAGAGAGGCATGGCCAACTCTTCATGTAGTTATTGTGTAATTCATGATGTGTTGTTTCCTAGCATTGACTTGATCCTTCAATTTGCACCCACATAGTGTATATCACTCCTTCATCGGTGCGAGCCCCCCGAGAAAGAGGGAGGATCCACAAAGCCTTGCGCGGGGGATGCAATGTTCTTGTTCTAGCCATCTGCTGGTTCCGAAAAATCTTCCTCGTATACGCCATTGTTGTTTGACCTCAACACCCTCGGGATTAGGGTTTCCACCATGGGAGATAAGTTTTTCGTACGTCACGTCTACTACTAGGGGTGGCAATGAGTCGTGTCGGGTCAGGTTCATGTCGTGTCTAGTTTTGGGTCATGTCCAAAAACCCTAGACCCGGACCCGACCCGTTTAACTAATCATGTCTAGATCCTAAATCCGTACCCGACCCGTTTATAAACGGGTAGACCCGATAAGATCCGTTAGAACCGTTTACCACACGGGTCTATTCAGTTAACCCGATCCGACCCAATCTGACTCGACCCGACTTGACCCGATAGACCTGCTAGTACTATATAATATAATATCAGATTACGGGTAGACCCGACCCGTTGAATTTTAAACGGATCTACCTTGTCCAGACCCTAAATCCGGACCCGACCCATTTATTAAACGGGTCTATCGTGTCGACCCGTTTACGACCCGAACCGGTTCAACCCTGATCCAGATCCGTTAACTTCGTGTCGGGTCGTGTCGGGTCTGCCCTGTCGGGTCCAAAATTGCCTGCCCTAACACACACCCACCCAAACGCCTTTGTTTTCTGAGCCAATCAGAAGTCTCTGCAACACGTGTGAAGTCCTAACTAAGCCGATCGGGATTCTCCCACCCACTGTCAATCTGCAATACAGTGGATCAGGGAACAAGCACTTCAACCCTTGCTCGCCATTGGAGGGTCTGATCACGCGGAACCAAAGCCACATGTAGACGAAATGATTTTGTAGACAAGATGGGACACCTGTCATTCTCAACTGTTCTATATATTCTTCCATTACTTTACTTCCTAGGCTAGGGTTTGGAAGCCCTTCCATTTATACAGGGCTTTGTAGCTTCCCTGGTCCCACCCCACAGTCGTCCATTGCATCACACAGTCGTCCGTTATATCCATATCTGATCGGTGCATCACACTCAGTCTCAACCTTTTTCTGTAAAAGGTTGGGACTGAATGCGATGCAACGATCGGGTATGGATGCAAATGGACGAATGTATCGTGGGCCCGTAGGGTGCAGACTGGAGATGGCAATCATTGATCCGATCCGAACCCGATGTGAAGTTAGCGTGTTTGGATTTGACCTAAACGGGTTCACGTCATAAATAGGTTGATCCAACTAACTCGTTTATTTAAAGGATTGGGTTTGGATTTGTACTTATAACCCCGACTTGAATTGCTTACTTAGTTGTGTCAACCTGACTCGATCAAATCCGATCGGTTTATAAAGGTTATGTTGGCCCAATCCAACCCCACCCGTCCTGATCAATTTATTTAATGGGTTATACGGGTTTTGTTTAACGGATTTGGATTTAAGTTTTTGACTCTTTTATTAAATGGATCGGATTCGGATTGTGCGTTTTGCCATAGTACACATATCTCAACCCAACCCGATCCATTGCCACCCTAGTGCAGATGCTGGACAGAGAAATGGGGTAGACGATAAGTTCCAAAAGAGCATTGCTATTCAGCCCGAAGGTTTTTCCGATTCCGCTGAGCCCGATTGACGTGGCAGCGTGCAACTGGTGGTGTAAAGGACTTAAATGCCGCTAGTGGTTTTCAGCCACCAGTTGTACGCTGCCACGTCAATCGGGCGGGTGAAATCGGAAAAACCTTCGGGCTGAATAGCATTTCTCGTTCCAAAAACGTCGCCCGGCCCCACTTTACGCGTGTACCATCGCGATAATATACGACCACCTATGTGGTGAATCCATGGGAAGACACGTGGAGGAAGCCATGTGTGGTATCGTATCATGTGGCCTCTCATTGACACCAGGGCATGCAGTGGAGTGTGAAGGAAGACTCCTGAGCAGGATGGAGCCATTCATGATGTTGAAATGGCATTTGTTCCCAATCCAATTAAGCTGAGGTCCTTGAGAGTGATATGCCTTTAATCCTTCCAGTGGCACCCCAACATCTTTCACCGCCGAGAGCGACACCCATTTGGATAGACGATAAATGGGTGGGCCATACCCCTCCAAAAAAAAAAGGGGGAAGGGGTGGTGGGCCATACTTCTTTAGGCCATGGGAAGAGAAGAAGAGACAAGAAAGGTTTGCATGGTTATAGCCAATGGGCTACTGACACTTGGCATAATCAAAAGAAAAGGAACAAGCCTTGAGACCTAGCCTGTCAACATATTCCACAAATCTTAATACACCCATAGTTTTAGTGTTGGCATCCCAAAATTTTAAATTACTTTAATCCCTAAACTATTCCCATCCCTAACGTTCTGCCGACGAACCCTTCTGCCTCCCTTCTTCTACCGCCGCCCCTCTCCTTCTCCTCCGCCCCTTCACGCTGCCCTTTTCGATACCAACTCAACCCCATCCATTGTCCTCGTCCTTCCTCCTTCTCCACCTCCTCGTCCCCTTTTTTTCCCAACTAAACCCTAATCCATCCCCAAGAGCTAGGTCGGCACCACATGCCGACATTGTGGGTGCTGACCTTTTCAAGATGGTTATTAGAGTTCAGACGATGAAGAGGAGGAAGAAAGAAAAGAAAGGAGGATGGTGTTGAAGATGTGGCTCCAAACAAGCCATATACAATTCCAAGGTTCGTGCGCGATGGAACGACAGAAGACAGAGCACAAGGGATGAAGGAGTCGGCCAGGAAGAGTCGTGCGCACGACTAATATCAACAGAAAAGTCAGACGAGAACATGATAGATCGTGCATACGACCTCCCCAGTGGTATGACAGTACGCCGGTGAGGCGGTTCAGCCTACGTTTTCTCGTGGGATTCATTCTCCAAGTCGGATACGAATGTATACCTATAAATAGATGGTCCTAGGACGAACCTATGGTATCATTGAGGTACAAGAGTATCTCGGGCTAGTGTTTAGAAGGTAGCCCTCATCAAGGGAGAGGGAGAGGAAACCATTGGAGGCCGAAGGATTTCAGGAAGAGATCTTCTTATCTCCTGGGTGAGAGGGTTGCGGGTTCTATTCTCTTTGGGGGTATCTCTTTGTGGGTGTATGAGAAATCGGTTAGAGACAAGTGTACTTGTACTCGGGTTTTTCTCATATTAGTAAATCCGTTGATAGGTCGTTATCGGAATTTCTTGGGTGTTTTGCTTGTGTTTATCTATTCGCTTGGCCTTGTCGGTGGTCATCTCTACCGTGGTATTTCTAAGATCGTTGTGTCCTACTACGCGAGGATCTCGGGTCACAACAAACTGGTATCAAAGCTTCTTGTTAGGGATCCAGGGAGGCTCTAGTTTAATGGCGCAGAATAAGGTAGACTGAGAAAAGAGGGTCGAGACGCACATGCGGCATGTAGTGCGACGCAGAACCCGAGACCGATGCCCAAGAAGGAAGCCGGAGGCTCGGGGGGAGGTTACGGTATAGCACCTCCCCCTTGGGAGGCTTGTTGCTACGACGGTCGGCACCCTAGGTGAAGGGTACGGTGGGGAGAGGCATAGTCCAGTGCTCTCCGGGTTATTTAGGTCTTCGGAGGAGACTTCGGGGGGAGGTTACGGTCGATCACCTCCTTCATTGGGGTGGTTCGAGACACCGAAGGCATTGGCTGGAAGGAGGGTGCGGTCTAGGCACCTACTTCCCGGCTTGATAGGTCACGAGATGGCACGGTATGTGCATGTGCCTGGATCGAGGGGGGACATCTCAATGGCACGGGAGTCGTCGACGGTATCGTGGTCAGTCGTCAATAAGTGGACTAATGTGGATTGCCAACGAGTGACTAGTAGAGGTGCCGACGAGCACCAACGCAGATCATCGACGAGTGATGTAGACAATGACGGGTGAGGTAGCGGTAGGCACAGCCACAGTCACACTTGCGGTCTAGCAAGGTGCAGTGATTGTTAACATATGGCAGAAATAATATAATGACGATTGTGGTGGCGGCGGAGTCAGCCGCGGTCACACTTGCGGTACAGTAGGGTGCGAAAGATATTCGAGTGTTGGCCAACGGACAACAGCTCAGGAGCGATGGGCACGGGCAGCGTCGCAGAGTGAATCAAGAGTTATGGTTTATGGTGGGGTCATCAATGGGCGATGTTAGGAGCTTCCATGATCATGACGGTAGCCGGGAGAGTGGCGGTACATGTGCGGTTTTCGGTGAAGAACAAAGATGTAGGTGGAGCACGCTCAGGGGCAAGGAAGATCAGGAGATCGACTAAGTCGAAAGACTTTGGCAATCACGAAGGTTGGTGATTGCGCTCCCGATGCAGGAGCAAAGGCGGTGACTGTGATCATGAGATGGATTCACGGTTCAAAGAGATGGTGTTCATGATTCGAGAAGGTATTCATGTCTTGTTATGAAGCCAAGGTAGAGATTGTTGAAGATGTGGGTCCAAACATGCCGCATATATACAACTCCAAGTTTCGTGCGTGAAGAAATGATAGAAGACTGATCACAAAGGGCGAAGGAGTTGGCAAGGAAGAGTCATGCGCATGACTCCCCAGGTCGTGCGCAAGACTAGCTTCGGCAGAAAAGTCGGGCGAGAAAACGGTATAGATCATGCGCACGACCTCCCCAGGTCGTGCATACGACTTGGTATATATGGCAGCACGCCGGTGAGGTGGTTTGGCCTGCATTTTCTCGTGTGATTCCTTCTTCAAGTTGGATACGAATGCATACCTACAAAATGCTAGTCGAACCGTCTCATCGTGCGTGCTGTCATACCAAATCGTTCGCACAACCTGGGGAGGTCATGCGCACGATCTATCATGTTTTCTTGTCCGACTTTTCTACTAATTCCAGTCGTGCACATGATTTGGGGAGTCGTGTAAACGATTCTTCCTCGCCGACTCCTTCACCTCTTGTGTTTTGTCTTTTGTTGTTCCTTCGCGCACGAACCTTGGAGTTGTATGCAGCTTGTTTGGATCCGCATCTTCAACAATCTCCACCTTTGATTCATAAAAAGATATGAATACCTCCTCGAATCATGAACACCATCTCTTTGAATCGTTGAATCCATCTCCTGATCACTATCACCGATTTTGCCCCCACACCGGGAGTCCAATCACCAAACGTGGTGAATGTCCAAAATTTTCAACTTGGTTGACCTTCTGATCATCCTCGTCCTTGAGTGTGCTCCACCTGTAGCCTTGTTCTTCACATAACATCGTGCATGTGCCGTCGCTCTCTCGGCTATCGCCATGATCATGGAGCTCCTATCATTGTCCGTCGATGACCCTGTCGTAAACCACAACCCTTGATTCGCTTTGCGAAGCTGCCCACACCTATCGCTCTCGAGCTGTTGCCCATCGGTCAACGCTTAAACATTTTTCGCACCCTTCTGTATCGTAGTTGTGCTCGCGGTTGAGTCCACCGCTACCAAGACCGTCGTCATATTTTTCCCGTCGTCCATCCACAGTCACCGCACCCGCTAGATCGCAAGTGTGCTCGCGGCTGTGCTTGCTGCTACCGCGCCTATTAGCACACCATCAAGCTGAGGAGTAGGTGCCTAGACCGTATCCTCCTCCCGGCCAATGCCTTCGGTGTCTCAAACCGTCCCGAGGAAGGAGATGCTCGACTGCAACCTCCCCCTCCTAGGAAGAACCTAGGGTATCATGGAGGCACAAAAGCATCTAGGGTTAGAGTTTAGAAGGTAGCCGTCAACAAGGGGGAAGGAGAGAAAACCATTGGAGATTGAAGGGTTTCGGGAAGTGTTTCTTTGTCTCTGGGGTGAGAGGGTTGCAAGTCCTATTATCTTTGGAGGTATCTCGTTGTGGGTGCATGTTTGAGGAATTGGTTAGAAACAAATGTGCTTGTACTCAGGTTTTTTTTCATACTAGTAAATCCATTGATCAGTCGTTGCCGAAATTTCTTAGGTGTTTTGCTTGTGTTTATCTATTCGCTCCGTCTTGTCGATGGTTGTCTCTACCGTGGTATTTCTACGTTCGTCGTGTTCCACTATGCGAGAGCCTCAGATCGCAACATAAGGTGGAGGAAGGAGGGTGGCGGGGTGGGTTAGAGTTCAGAGTCTTCATTCGAGGAGGAGGGAAGAGCTGGCGGAGAGCGGCTAGGGACAAGTGACGACGAGGGCGAAGGGGGAAGGATGGGTTGGAGGTTAGAAATGAAATATTTTGGAGTTATTAGGGGTGTCATTTCAGTCTCAAATGGATTGGAGACCAAAAAAAAAAACTCCCCCCCCCCCCCCTCCCGTGTGCACGCACACACATTTTAAAATGGGCTTGGTTGGATTGTCACTAAAGAGTTGGATAACAACAGAGCTTGGAGAGATATGAACCTTGATGAGGACAGATGACATCACAACATTGATGGTCTCTTTTTTCAAAAGTAAGGTGATGTGATCATAAAGGGACAAAAGACATGGCAACATCCACACTCTCAAGAAGTATGGCATATACTGAAAGAATCCAACCATAGGAGTGCAATGAGAGGGAAAAGGATTAGGGTCCTTTCAATATTAAGTTTTGACTGCATTCATGTAAATAAATTGGTGTAACAAGATAATTTTTTTTTCCAAAACAATACTTTTCTTATAATTAGTTTAAAATAAAAATTATTACAAAAATATATTACAGACTAGTTTCCGTTATTTAATAACGTTAGCATAAAATATCTATTATTTAACAATGGGTAATGATATTCGGACAATCTAAAAAACAATCTCAGACTCAAGGTGGTGGTGACTGGGCCGAGGGACTATGCACTGACCCCTTGGACTGTCACCACCCCTTGGGTCTAAGATTATTTTTTAGATTGTCCGAATAACATTTCTCTTTAAAAATATATTACATACTAGTTCTGATTTTTTAATATAAATTATTGTTTTTGGCTGGCAATTTTCTTCCAAACACATGATTAATTGTTGATTAATTTAATTATTTTCTTTCATATAATAAGGTACACGATAAAACCATCGATACATGTGGTAATTTTATAGAAAAATAAATTTTAGAAAATAATTTAAAAATAATATTTTTTATTGAATGTTTTAAAAACATATACTAATTTGGAGAAGAAAGTTTGTAACAAGCTTGAGACTATATTTTGCTACGTTTAGAGCATCTCCAACCGACTCTCTATAGTAGCTCCTTTGTTACTCTAGCGAGCGGTGGTTGCTAGCTATTTTGAAGCTCCCAAGGAACTTCAAGTTCTAAGCTACTTTAACAAATTTTTTTTGAGAACCCCTCCTCAGTGGAGGGAGGGTTTGGCGGATCCCGACCAGAATTTATTAAAAGCTAATTCAAAAGACCGTTACAAAAATGTAGAGCCTCCTCCCCTAATTTATCATACCAAGGGATTATCCAAGTTTTGAAAAAGGCGGATACCGAATGACGAAGCTGCTCCGGCCCTGAAGCTTTACCATTGAAAATTCGGTTGTTCCGCTCAAGCCAAAGGACACAAATGATAGCCATAACCAGCAGATCCCAAGGCTTCCTGATTGCCTCTGGAATTCTTCTTCTTCTCCACGAACTTCAAAGGCCACGGAGTGTCCGAGGATGGGAAGAGATACCGGCCTTACCTTCGAAATGATCCCATATTTGCCTAGCAAAGGGGCAACCGAGCAGCAGGTGTGACGTCGTTTCCTCTTCCGTAGTGCAGAAGGTACAAGATGCGTCTGAAGTTTGGGGGTGCTACTTTAACAATTTGCTTCTCCGCTCGTCAACAATGGTGAGCGGATGACTATCATCATCCCAAATGTGGCCCAACAAAAGATTCGATTTATTTGAAGAAAAGAGGGTAATGGTCGACTTTGTCGTCACTTTGCCGATCCATAGATCTTGGTGAAGAATAGGGAGTCCCTTGGATTTGGTTTAAGAAGGGTTATTTTGACTTTGCCCCCCAAATTTTGACTTTACCCCCCATATTTTCCTTATTTAGACTTTATGCCCCAAAACGAACTGTTCCGTCAGCTCAACCCCCAATATATTATTTCTTTTCCATCAGCTCACCTTTTTTCTTAGAAGGTGAGCTGACGGAACAGTTAGATTTGGGGGGTAAAGTCTAATTAATGAAAAGATGGGGGTAAAGTCTAATTCAAGGCAAAGTTTGGGGGGCAAAGTCAAAATAACCCGTTTAAGAAACGGGCTTCCTAATTTGTGGAAAAGTCATATCCATGGGAAAAATGTGAAAGATTTCAAACATCCATCGACTGACCATAGAGCAATTTGTTATTGTAGCCATAAATAGGAGGTTGGGGAGAAAGGTGGGTCGGTGGGTTTCTTCTTTGTTTTGATAAGGCCAAGATGAGAATATTGGGATAAATTAAAGGGTTATTTTGACTTTGCCCCCCAAATTTAGCCTTGAATTAGACTTTACCCCCCATGTTTTCATTAATTAGACTTTACCCCCCAAAACTAACTGTTCCGTTAGCTCACCATCGAAGGGGAAGGGTGAGCTGACGGAAAAGAAAAAAAGTTTTGTGGGATGAGCTGACGGAACAGTTAGGTTTGGGGGGTAAAGTCTAATTAATGAAAACATGGGGGGTAAAGTCTAATTCAAGGCTAAATTTGGGGGGCAAAGTCAAAATAACCCTAAATTAAACTAGGGTTATTTTGACTTTGCCCCCCAAATTTTTCCTTGAATTAGACTTTACCCCCCATCTTTTCATTAATTAGAATTTACCCCGCAAAACTAACTGTTCTGTCAATTCACTGTCTAAGAGAAAGGGTGAGCTGACGGAACAGAAATAAAGTTTTGGGGGGTGAGCTGATGGAACAGTTAGTTTTGGGGGGTAAAGTCTAATTAATGAAAATATGGGGGGCAAAGTCTAATTCAAGTCAAAATTTGGGGGGAAAAGTCAAATTAACCCATTAAAATATGGGAAATTTTATTCATACCCCAAAAATCTGTAATTAGCCCCCGTATCCCTAGCGTTTCTCAATAGCTTACTCAACAATCCTTTAATACCAACAATGCCCTTTTTTTTATACCCCAAACCCCAAAGCCCCTGCTCAGCGTCTTTTGTACCCCAACCCAACCCAATGTTCGTTTAAACTTAGCCCCGCCCAACCCGTCGGGTTGTGCGGGGTGGGTTCGGGTTAACCCGCCCAAAGTCGGGTTGGGTTCGGGTTGGCCCGCCCAAGTTGCTGCTAGGGGTGGCAATGAGTCGTGTCGGGTTCGTGTCGTGTCTAGTTTCTTGTCGTGTCCAAAACCCCTAGACCCGGACCCCACCCGTTTAACTAATCGTGTCTAGATCCTAAACCCGTACCCGACTCGCTAATAAACAGGTAGACACGATAAGACCCGATAAGACCCATTTACCACCCGGATCTATTCAGTTGACCCGATCCGACCCAATCCGACTTGACCCGACCTGACCCGAAAGACCCACTGGTTTTATATATTATAGTATCGGATTGTTGGTAGACCCGACCCGACCCGACCCGACATGACCTATTGAATACTAAACGGGTCTTCCTGGGTCTACCGTGTCCAGACCCTAAACCCGGACCCGACCCGTTTAATAAACGGGTCTATCGTGTCGACCCGTTTACGACCCGAACCCGTTTAGCCTTGACCCAGACCCGCTAACTTCGTGTCGGATCGAGGAGAAATGATTCGGGTTGGGCTCGGATTAGCCCGCCCAAATTCGGGTTGGGTTCGGGTTGGACTCGGG
This sequence comes from Chamaelirium japonicum, assembly GCA_947650365.1. Taxonomy (NCBI): domain Eukaryota; kingdom Viridiplantae; phylum Streptophyta; class Magnoliopsida; order Liliales; family Melanthiaceae; genus Chamaelirium; species Chamaelirium japonicum. Next base: position 97,206,655 of record OX393550.1, on the reverse strand, counting down.
TTGGGTTCAGGTTGGCCCGCCCAAGTTGCAGCTCTACTTGTGCCTTCAAGTATCAGCCAATTGCATGGGGTTTATTTAAGAGCGGGGTGTATTCAAGAGTGCATATAATTGGGGTATATTTAAGGGGGTATGTGTTTGATTGGGGTATAATCAAGTTGGGGCGGGCCATTTAACTGGGGTGTATTGAAGGTGGGGTGTAAGGGGGAAGGGTATTTTTGGGATAAGAATGGGGTATGAAAAAAAAAAAATGGGGTGTATTCAAGTTTCTTGGAAATGGGGGCTAATTACAGATTTATGGGGTATGAATAATATTTCCCTTAAAATATAGCATAGAAAAGAAAGGGCAAGACCATGGTGATGTTATTGAGTTTCTATTTTTCCTAAAATTCTTTAATTTTGGTTTTTAATAGGTATATAGAAATCTCCTCCTTACCGGTTGTATCAAATAGGGGAAAGGTTTTGAAGAAAATGGGGGTCATTCTCCTCCCCTTATTCTCATTAAAAGAGTATTCTAAACCAAAATAAGATCTATTAATGAGTTGATCATGTCATTATTACACATACGATGACATAAATCTATAATTTTTCAGAAATCCCTTTTATCAAAAGGGGGGCTTGGTCTAGACCCTATGAGTATAATGACAAGTAAATATTCAGAATTACAAATCTATAATATAAAGTATGGTTTTAAGATAAAGATGGGTTATGATTGATATGGAGATGAGATAAAGAAGCGCTATGATTTGCTCTCTCTCTCTCTCTCTCTCCTTTCTCTCTCTCTTCCTCCTCCTCCTATTGGTTTTTAAGGTTGGATGCACTTATTGGTTTTTAATGCTATATGACAGGGTGCTAAAGCAAGGCCACAAAGAGGTTCAAAGATCAAAAGGGGGGAGGCAGTAACTACTATTTATTAATTCCATAATCCATTAAACATGACATCAATGGTCAATTCGCATGCAGAAACAAGGCATAACGATTTTCAGGGAAAGTTTGCTCCAAGGTGTTCATGCCAGGAGTTAAACAGGGAACATCTTCAACATGGGAGAGCGGAAGTATACCAGACCAAGAGCTCGTTACTCTCTCTCTCTCTCTCTCTCTCTCTCTCTCTCTCTCTCTCTCTCTCTCTCTCTCTCTCTCTCTCTCTGTGTGTGTGTCTCTCTCTCTTTCTCTCTCTCACGCACATACACACACACACATTTTTAGGGTGTTTAAATATGCATGCACCCATTGGTTCTCTCTCATTAATCCCCCCTTCTCTCTCTCTCTCTCTCTCTCTCTCTCTCTCTCCCCCCTCTTTCTCTCTCTAACGGTGGCGGGGTGAGGTCGCCGGAGGACCTCCTTCGCATGCATGGGAGCATTCCGTCGATCCACCGGAGGAAGGAGCAATGCCAACAGGCACGAGTTTTTCTAGTATTAGCAATAGGATCAAGGCAGTCCATGCCATTAATGGTAATACAATGAGAGACACGATCACATCACTATGGTGATACTATGTTGTATATTATTTATTATCGTAGTTTTTATCTATCTATAATATATGATAAATGGCCCTTCTGAGTAAATGGTAGTGGTGTCTCCAGAGCCCATTCTCTCTCTCTCTCTCTCTCTCTCTCTCTCTCTCTCTCTCTCTCTCTCTGGTATTTACCAGGGGCACCTCTTTTGTGCGTGCGCGGAGGCGCTCTGCTGATCCACTGGGGCGGGAGCAGTGCCGATATGCATGAGTTTTTCTAGTATTAGGAATATGATCAAGGAGGGACATGCCATTAATGATAAAACGATTAGAGAGACATGATCACATCATTACGGTAATACTATATTGTGTAATATTTAATATCTTAGTTTTTGTCTATCTATAATATATGATAAATGGCCCTCCTGGGTAAATGTGGTGGTGTCTCCAACAAGATAACACTGAAAAATGGCGAGAGATCATAAAGAGAAGATACATGAAGAGTTTCTCAATAGTGCAGATTCACATCAAGATTTTATGGAAGCTTTCTCCTTTTTGGCAAGGCATCATTAAGGTCAGTTCAGCTTTCAAATCGAGTTGCAAATTAATTATGGGTAATGACAGACACATCAAGTTTTGGGAGGACAACTGGCTCGGAGATACCCCTTTCGATTTGCACCCTATTTCCTAACCTTTATGATCAAGCTCGGAGCAAATCCGCTATCATATGCCAAGCAATTACTACTGGGGTGCAAACCACGTCGAGACTCACTTTCTCCTCAGAAACACCGAGGGATTTTCAATAGAAACTAGACAACCTAGAGCATATCTCATCACCATTTTCTCTCTCGGTCAATACAAACACATTCTCTTGGCGTCCAAGTTGATTGTGCAGTACTTTCACAGTCTTTCCGCAATCGACTGAGCAATGCCTCCAGTGTACGCCCTGCCTCAAAGCAACTCTCAAAAGAAAATCCTCCCTAAATACAAGAATATTTATGTGCCTAGCTATCAAGAATAAAATCCTGACGATGGTCAACCTCAAGCAATGCAATCATCCAGAAATATTGAGGTCTCTTGTCCACTTTGTAATAGCACTGTGGGCACCGAAATTAGCCTACGGATTGGACCCGACCCGCATGTGAACACGGCCCGCACACAACGGCCCGCATGCGAAACCTGGCCCGCACACAACGGCCCGCATGCGAAACTCGGCCCGCACACAACGGCCCGCATGCGAAACTTGGGCCCGCACACAACGGCCCGCATGCGAAACCCGACCCGCATGCAAACCTGGCCCGCACACAACGGCCCGCATGCGAAACCTGGCCCGCACACAACGGCCCGCATGCGAAACTCGGCCCGCACACAACGGCCCGCATGCGAAACTTGGGCCCGCACACAACGGCCCGCATGCGAAACTTGGGCCCGCACACAACGGCCCGCATGCGAAACTTGGGCCCGCACACAACGGCCCGCATGCGAAACTCGGCCCGCACACAACGGCCCGCGTGCGAACTAGGCCCACGTACGAACTCAATTCGTGCGCCATGGCCCGACCCAAAGCAAACGGGTCCCACCGGACCCGCAACTCGGACACAAAGAGGGGGGCCCACCGGCCCCCCCCCCTTCTAGAAAACCGTGCCCCCTCTTCATGGAGAGGTGGGGCCGGCCCTTCTTGAAAACCGTGCCCCCCTCCTCATGGAGAGGTGGGGCCAGCCATAAAGAAAAAGAAAAAGAAAAAGAAAAGAAAAAGAAAAAGAAAAGAAAAGAAAAAGAAAAGAAAAAGTCAAAACCGCCTTGATGCGGGGGGAGGTGGCGTGGATGTCTACACAACCGTAGATCCGCGACGATCCCTCGATCCAACGGACAAGATGACGTTGCGTCGCCATCCGATCCAAAAGTGCAACAAAAATAACAACTCGATCTTTAAAGATCGAGTCACAACTAGCCCGTAACCACCCCAACTAAAAAGGAGGGGATCGAGTTTGTTTCCCCGAATCAAGGAACAATATCTTGATGGTTATGGGGGGAGATATTGGATGAAACAAAAAGATTTCAGCAATATCTCCCCCAACCGCCCCCCTTTGCCTATAAATAGAAGGGGTGGGGGAAGGCACAAAGGGTCGAAAGCTGAAGAGGAAAAGGCTCTGCAAAGACGAGCTCCAACGCTTGAAGACCGAAGGCTTCACGAGGCACAGCAAGCATGTCCTACGGGAATCCTTGGCCCTTCAAGTCCTCATCAACGTGAAGACCTTGCACTCGAAGATCAAAGCTTCGACTCCTCGCACGAAGAAGAAAGCTTGGAGAAGAAGACCCGGAGTCGTCGTCATCCCGACTTCTCCAACGATCTTCATCAACTCCGAAGAAGCCATAAGCAAAGGCCGGAGAAGAAGATCGAAGCCGACAACACCCGTCGTCTTCAACAAAGGCGTCGACTCCTCGCACGAAGAAGAAAGCTTGGAGAAGAAGGCCTGAAGCCGGTGCTACCCCTGCCGTCTTCGTCAACAAAAGCCGACGCTACAACCGTCGTGCGGAGATCGGTGCTACCCCCACCGTCTTCACCAACAAAGCCGACGCTACAACCGTCGTGCGGAGATCGGTGCTACCCCCGCCGTCTTCATCAACAAAGCCGACGCTACAACCGTCGTGCGGAGATTGGTGCTACCCCCACCGTCTCCACCAACAAAGCCGACGCTACAACCGTCGCACGGAGATCGATGCTACCACCGCCGTCTTCATCAACAAAAGCCGACGCTACAACCGTCGCATAGAGATCGGTGCTACACCCGCCATCTCCAAAAGAAGCCTTCAACTCCAATCAAGCCAAACACGCCCGGAGAAGAAGCCGACGTCACAACCGTCGCATAGAGATCGGTGCTACACCCGCCATCTCCAAAAGAAGCCTTCAACTCCAATCAATCCAAACACGCCCGGAGAAGAAGCTAACGTCACAATCGTCGCCAGGTCCGAAAAGCTGAAGACGAAAGAGCGCTACGAAGAAGCTCCAACGCTTGAAGACCGAAGGCTTCACGAGGCACGGCAAGCATATCCTACGGGAGTCCTTGGCCCTTCAAGTCCTCATCAACGTGAAGACCTTGCACTCGGAGATCAGAGCTTCGACTCCTCGCACGAAGAAGAAAGCTTGGAGAAGAAGACCCGGAGCCGTCATCACCCGATTGCTCCAACGATCTTCATCAGCTCCGAAGACGCCATAAGCAAAGGCCGGAGAAGAAGATCGAAGCCGACAACACCCGTCGTCTTCAACAAAGGCATCAACTCCTTGCACGTAGAAGAAAGCCGGGAGAAGAAAGCCTGAAGCCGGTGCTACCCCTGCCGCCTTCGTCAACCAAAAGCCGACGCTACAACCGTCGTGCCGAAGCCGGTGCTACCCCCGCCGTCTTCATCAACAAAAGTCGATGCTACAACCGTCGCACGAAGATCGGTGCTACCCCCACCGAAAAGCCAAGCCGACGCCACAACTGTCGAGGAAGTCGGAAGAAGAAAGAAGCCTTGAAGAAGGAACGCCAGTCGTTCGAGAAGAAGATCGAGTCAAAGCTAAAGTCAAAGCCGACGCAAGAAGCCAAAGCAAACGCCCCGGTAAAGCCCGCGCTAAAGCAACGCACGTGCCAAAGCCAAGCAACTACGACGGTCACGAGCAAAGCACCGCACGTTCTAGCCGACACGACGCGAAGTCCGGAAGAACTAAAGCATCGCAAGCCTCTACCCGCCTACGTTTAAGCGCAAGCGCCAAAGCAAAGCAAACGCCAGAGCCACGCCAAAGCTACGCCAAAGCCAAAAGCTAAAGCCAAAGCTGACGCCAAAAACACGATCGACGCCGCGAACCGACGATCAAGGACGCCGAGGTCGAGCAAGGATCGAGGAAGACACGAAGACTGAGGAACGAAGCCCAAAGCCTCCCTAGCCGAGAAAGCGCGAAGCACGGACGGGACAAAATCAACGGCGGAAACTCCTTAGCCTCTCAAAAACCCTCACCCTGTAAAGACCTCTGTCCTGGGCAACCCCTTCAGAGCTCTCGCACGAATACCACGTGGAGACGCGGATCAAAGGGACCCTCCAGAGGATCTCTCCCACAATCTCCTGATCAAAAATTTGTAATCTCGTGTGATCCGCAATAAAGACGACCCGAATCTTTTTCCGCGCTCACAGATTTCTGGCACGCCCGGTGGGACATCCTCTCCTTTCATCCGTACGTTTGAAGGAGTTGCTTCAAGTTCGCCATGGCCGGAACGAACGACGATACGTTTGCTCCAACAAGCCTCTCACCTATCGCCGAGTCTCCACTACTCCAACACGGCGATCCAGAAAACCCGGTGGATGACATTCCCCCGGTAGTACGCGTTTACACTCGACGTACTCAAACTCTTGCGGACTTCTTCACGCCGGAAACTGCTACCGAAGATGCCCGCCAAGGCGCCAATGAGGCCTTGGTGCATGAAGAAACAAGCCTCAATCCTGGAACATCTGTCCAGAAATTTGGGGAGGACCAGCCCCAATCCCGAACCCGTTCGGGTTCTCCAGCGGACTTTGCACCTCCCTTGCCGGGGGCAAACATCCGTCATCAAGCAGAAGCAAGTCAGCGTAACTACGTCTCCGACGACGATGGCGAGGGTGCAGGCATGCAACATCGAGACGTCCTGCGACACCATCCTCCGTCCGCTCTCCAGCTCCAAGTCATGCAAATGGGTGAACACATGGCTCAACTCACCCGACTAATGGAAGAGAAGGATCGTCACATCAACACCTTGCTTCAGAGGTTGAGTGCCAGGGATGTCGCAACATTCGGTCAACCTCCTGCTTCTCCAGTAGCTGCTCCAGCCCCATCTCCAACTCCTGCTCTTGCAGAAGTTGGCCCAGCAACACTAGCAATTACTCCTGCACTTTCCTCGGCCCCCGTGCCGGTCTCGATAGCCGCGCAACCTTCAGTGGCAGCAACGATGAATGCCCAGCAAATACAAGCACTGGTGGCTGACATGATGCGTTCCCACGGCGGCAGCCTACCTCCGATCACGGCGGCATACTCAAAGCCTTACACCGCAAGGATCCAGCAGCTGCGCTTCCCTACCGGGTTCCAGCCACCAAAGTTTCAACACTTCGACGGAAAGGGGAACCCAAGGCAACACATTGCCCACTTCGTCGAAACTTGCAATAACGCCGGCACATACGGCGACGAGATGGTGAAGCAGTTCGTTCGCACACTCAAAGGTAATGCTTTTGACTGGTATGTTGATCTTCCTCCAGGATCCATTGACAGTTGGGATCAAATGGAAAGAGAATTCCTCAACCGCTTCTACAGTACTCGGCGCATCGTTAGCATGACCGAGCTTACTGCCGTCAAGCAAAGGAAGGACGAATCAGTAATCGACTACATCGATCGATGGAGGAATCTCGCCCTGAATTCACGAGACCGTTTGTCGGAAGACTCGGCTATCGAGATGTGCACCCAAGGCATGCACTGGGGCTTACTCTACATCCTCAAGGGGATCAAGCCTCGGTCCTTCGAAGAACTTGCAACTCGAGCCCATGACATGGAGCTCAGCTTAGCAAATCGCGGGGACTCAAAGACCAAAGACTTCCTGAAGGTGGAAAAAAAAGACAAACCGCCGGCACCCAAATCAAAGCAAGTTAATGTCGCCGACATCGCCTCGGCCTCCAAGCCACTCAAAATCAGCGGTAAGTCAGATCAAGAAAAGGGAGCTGTCATACCACCGCCTCCATCTCAAAGGCAGTCGAAGATGACTCTAGAAGAACTTGAGGCCAAAGAGTATCCCTTTCCAGACTCAGAAGTCTCCTCCATGTTCGATCAACTGCTACAAGAAAAGATGATCGAGCTTCCTCCTTCAAAAAGGCCCGAACAGATGCATCGGGTCAACGATCCGCTCTTCTGCAAATACCACCGGCTGGTCAGCCATCCTATTGAGAAGTGTTTCGTCTTCAAAGAGAAGATCATGGCACTCGCAAAGCAAGGAAAAATCGAGATCGACTCCAGCGACGTTGCAACGGCAAACATGACATCCATCACCTTTGGTTCGTTTCAACCGGTACTCGTTGCTACCCACCAGAGAAGGCCCAAGTTGCGCATCAATCGCCAAAGGCCAATTGCGAAGTTAGCTCCACAACGGAAGATCTCAAGACGACAGCAGTACGCTCCTAAGCTCGCTGAGAAAGAAACGTCACTGCCCTGGGGGCAACCGTCGCCTACATCGACGTCTCTCTCAAACAAAGCTATGTCCCAATGGAATCTCCAGACAAGGTACGAGCAAGGAGACCCGGAGGTCGGTCTGTTAGGCCAGCCTTCAGGTAAATTCGACTACTACGTCCTCTACTCCAGACCTTCGCCTGTCTCAATAGAAGAAATCGAGCCCACCGGCTGGGAGTCAGAAGGCGAACCATCAAGGTCCCCAGAGGAGCAGGTCTCCCCGACCCATGAAGGACCTACCACTCCCACTCCAGAGCTTCACCTTGGTAACGAAGAATCCACTGATGAAGATGCATGGGTCGTGTTGCCTCGCAGACGAAGGCCATGGACGCCAAGAAGTCACAAGTTCGATCGGGTAACAAGAAAGCTTCCGGAACGAAGAACTTACAAAAAGAAAAGCAAAGCTCCAGGAAGGAAGGCATTCAAAGTACCGCCAGCAGATCCTGATGATCTCCTCCTGCAAAACCCTCCAGAACCGACAACATTGCAAGAGTTCTTCCCCGATTACTTCCTCCCAGCTAATCAGCAGCACGAAGCCTCCTGTTGCATGGTTGAGATTCACATAGCGCCGGAAGAAGAAGATAGGATCAAGCCTTCCAAAGAAAGCAACACCGACAATGAGGAGGACGATTCCGACAAAGACAGTACTGCTGCTTACGATGAGGCAATCATGCACTTGCCACTCATAGAAGCACTACACCTCCCAGAGAAAGCTCGCCTAGCAATGGCCGAGGCTTTGACAGACCCAGACAGCTACAAGAAGAAAAACGCCGAGAAGGACAAAACTATTGTCTCATGTAACGCAGCAATAACCTTCTCGGACGAAGATCTGCAGCTCGGAGCACGACTGCATAATCGACCTGTCTATGTCTCGGGATACATCAACGAGAAGCCGGTAAATCGAATCATGTTGGACTGTGGCTCCGCCGTCAACATCATGCCTATCCAAACAATGCGCCAGCTCGGCATCACCACCGACCAGCTCTCACAAATCCAGCTGGTCATTCAAGGGTTCAACCAAGGAGGACAGTCCACCATAGGGATCATTCGTCTAAAACTCTCTATCAGTCAGCTTGACACGACGGTTCTTTTCCACGTCATTGACTGTCAAACATCATACCACCTTTTGCTGGGAAGACCGTGGCTGCACGAAAACGGTGTCGTAGTGTCTACCTGGCACCAATGCCTCAAGTACTACGAGGAAGGTCTGGAAAAGTGCATTGTTGCAGACAACAAGCCATTCAATGAGGCTGAAGCGCACCTCGCCGATGCCAAATTTTACCAAGCAAAGGACCTTGTTGCAGAAGTCCTTCCAGCTAAAACTCCTCGAACTCAGAAAGCTAAAAGTATGGAGCAGGATGAAGCTCCGCCAACTCCAAAACCGGTACCACCATCTAAGGCGATACACGAAGTCAAAGAAGTGCTAGCGCCGAGACAAAGAATGCGCATCAGCTCCAAGCCAAGATCCATGAAGCACACTCCATTACCTGCCCAAGCTACGATAGTCTTACGCCTCACACCTCAGTGGCTTCGCAAAGATGAACCACCACCTTTTGCCTCGCCAAAAGGGATGGTCCAGCCGCTATCGGAAGCTAATGTCATCACTCTGCAAGAGATGACACTGCCACTACCCAGCCTGGGGCAAGCTTCAAGTTCACCAAAATCCATCAATCCCTTCGAATCCAGCCAACTCACATTCAAGCCAAAAGGAAGTTGGGGGCAAAATGCCGCCAAGCTGCTGTTCAAAGCTGGTTATGACGAAGGCAGTGCTGCACATATGAGTACGCTCCTGCCAGCTCCAATACCACACGGGATGACTAAGACTCAAGCCCATTTACTCCAGGGTGGCGAGCAGATCCCACCAAATCGGCGAGGCATCGGCTCTCGTCAAACCCCGGTGGTCATCAAGATAATAGGAGAGAAGACCTTCACCTCTAACTACATTGAGGTGAAGTTGGTGAATGAGGCGGAAGAGGGATCGTCAGCTTCCGATGCACGCTCTACCAATATTCATCCCGGTACAAAGGGCGCCAAAAGAAGGCGATATCGAGCTCGGCGTCGGACCATACCTCAAAAGCAAAAGAAGAGCATCAAAAACCAGGCAAGTCAAAATCCCATATCAATATTCAAAAGACTTGGGCCAATTAGACAAGCAAAGCAAAGGTCAGTATTCGACCGTTTGGGAAAGCCACCCACTGAGGTGAGAAAAATCATTCCCACCCACCCACCCAAATTTTTTCATACTGCCGATGTTCCCAATATCATTCTGGTCTCTCTTAATCATATCACAATTGCCGACTCCTCGGTCGACGTCACTTCTACTTCGGACGACGAGTTGCCTGATGCACCGCCTGTCCTCGAAGAAGGGGGGCAATCTACTGTCGACGATCTGAAAGAAATCAACTTGGGGACACAGGAGGATCCTCGACCCACATTCGTAAGTGCACTCCTGACTCCCGAAGAGGAGGCCGCGTACATCAAGCTACTCCAAGAATACAGAGATGTCTTCGCATGGTCCTATAAGGAAATGCCGGGACTTGACCCCAAGATTGCAGTACACCAGCTTGCTGTCAAACATGGAGCTAGCGCCATCAAGCTGGACAAAGGCAAAGGAGCCGCCATACCACCTCCTCAGCTTCAACGGCCACCAAGGATGACTCTCGAGGAGCTTGAAGCTAAGGAATATCCCTTCCCAGACTCGGAGGTTTCCTCCATGTTCGATCAGTTGCTACAAGAAAAGATGATCGAGCTTCCGCCACCAAAAAGGCCAGAACAAGCACATCGAGTCAACGATCCGCTCTTCTGCAAGTACTACCGGATGGTCAGCCATCCCATCGAGAAGTGCTTTATCTTCAAAGATAAGATCATGGCACTCGCCAAGCAAGGGATGATCGAGATCGACTCGGGTGATATCGTCGAGTCAAATATGACGTCAATCACCTTCGATTCCTTCCCGCCAGCACTGACTGCTCCACAACGCACTTCAGCAAGGCTGCGCATCATCTGTCAAAGATCGATGGCGAAACCAGCTCCAAGAAGACGACGACGGTATGCTCCTGCAGTGCCCAGGGCCAAATCCTCACTGCCTTGGGGGCAACCGCCTCTTGCGCAAACACTCCCTCTTCCAAACAAAGCTACATCCCAGCATGTGCTCAAAGCAAGAGACAAGCAAAGAGACCCTGAAGTCAGCCTGCTAGGCCAGCCATCAGGTAAGTTCGACTTCTATGTCTTCTACTCCAAGCCTCCTTCAATCCCAATAAAAGAAGTCAAGCCAACCGGCTGGGGATCAGAAGATGAATCGGTAAAGCCTCCAGAAGAGCAAGTCCTTCAAATCAAAGAAGAGCCTTTGATTACAACACCAGTTCTTCACCCTGGCGAGGAAGATCTTCTTGATAAAAACGCATGGGCTATGACGCCTCGAAGGAGAAGGCCACGACAGTCAAGCTACAGGATAGCATGTCTGGCTAACCACGAGCAAGATCAGACGACAAGAAAACTCCCCGAAAGAAAGACCTTCAAGAAAAAGAGTGAAGCTCCAGAAAGAAAGACGTCCAAAGTACCTCCAGCAAGTCCGAAAAATCTTCTCCAGCAAACTTGCCCAGAGCTGGCAACACTCCAGGAGTTTTTCCCCAGCCGCTTCCTTGAAGTTGATCAAAACCTCAAGGTCTCCGGTTGCGTGAGGGAAGTTCACCAAGTGCTCAATGAAGAAAGTGGCACCAACATCGAAAGCATGGGGAGAACCGTCGTCGCCAACGGCAAGCACTGCAACGAGGCTGAATCACACCTTGCTGACGTCGAGTTCCACCAGGTCAAAGACCCCATTGCAGAAGTTTCTCCAGCAAAAGCTCCACGAGCCCAGAAAGTCAAAGCAGCTGCGAGAGACAAAACCTCTCCACTTGCAAAACTAGCGACATTCTCCAGCCAGACGGTGCACAAAGTCAAAGGAGCACCAGCATCAAGACGAAAAATCCATATCAACTCCAAATCAAGCTCAACGCCACACGTTCCGTTGCCTACTCAAGCGGCTTCTGTCCTGCGACTCGAATCTCAATGGCTTCGCAGGCTAGGACGATCGCCTTCCACTCCGGTAAAAGAACCAGCGGCACCATTCTCCGAGGCCAACTTCATCACTTTACAAGAGATGACACTACCGTTACATGGTCTGTTGCACGCCTCGAGCTCAACCCAGTCTTCTGAGTACACCAGCTCCGAGCGACTCGCAATCAAGACAGAAAACACTCGGGGGCAAAACTCCACCGAGTTGATGTCCAAATCCAGCCACAACAAAGAAAGTACGGTGCATATGGGTTCACTACCCTCAGCTGCAATACCACATCACCTGACAAGGACTCAAGCATGCCTCCGCAAAATTGGCGAACAAATTCTTCCAAATCGCCGAGGCATCGACTCCAGTCAAACTCCAGCAATCACCAAAACTCCAGGCAAGAAGATCTTCACTTCTAACTACATTGAAGCGAAGAAGGCGGATGACAACTGCGAACCAGCAGCGACTCTGCCTACCAGCGGCAAGTCCCTCAAAAGGTACTTTGCCTAGCGCAAGGTTACCCCCCTTGCCCCAAAAAAAAAAAAAAAAAAAAAAAAAGGAACTACGTGTGACTTGATCCCTCTCAGTAGGGTACGTAGGCAGCCTGTAAAGGTTCAGTCCAAACAAAAAAAGTAAACCACCATTCCAGAAAAATAAGCCCAGAAAAGACGCAAGTCCAACTCCGTGGGACGAGAAGCCGTCAGCCTCCATCAAGCCACCAGCTCCCGGAGCTGCCACAGCTCATCTCTCGAGGCACCCACACGATGCAACTCCGAAAGGCAAGAAACCACCAGCTCTCGGCGATTCGTAAGCTCCTCCCGCTGCTTTGCAAGCTCCGTTACAAAAGTCTTCTTGGTTGCTCGAGCCTTCTCGAAACAGAACTCCAGCTTCTGAAGCAACGCATGAGTAGCAAGTCGAAGTCCTAGAGGCGCCGAAGCGGCCCGCCTCCCGCAGCTTACACGCGCTGCAACTCCAGTGGTAGAGAAGCCGTCAGCTTCCGACGCGTTTCCAGCTCTGCACGCTGCCTCGCAAGGTTCACTTCAGAAGCCTTCTCGATCGCCCTACCAGCTCAACGCGTTGCCAGCTTTGCACGCTGCTTTGCAAGGAGGAACTCCAGCTTCCGAAGCGACGCGCGAGTAATCTCCACCTTCTTCTGCACCCGAAGAAAGTCTGCAGTAGCAAACGTGTGAAGCCCCTCCAGTCGACATTCCTCTTCCTCAGCCTTTGCCAACGCCAAGGAAACGTCCTCCTCTAGTGAAGCCCGTTGCGAGCAATGAGCCTAGCTATCCGCCAAAACGGTGCTCATATGCTCCTCAAACAATGAGCCATCCACCAGGAAACCCACCAGTTACTCAAAGCATCAAGACCCTCCTCCTGGAAGGATGCGAGCGTCGCCTGGATAAACTTCCAGCACAACTCTCCAAAAGAAGAAAGAAGGCTCTACGATCCACACTTTCGCTGGCAAGCCTCTGAGTGCTGAGACAAGGCGCGCGCGATCCTGTCCTGAAGACCCAAGCACGGGAACCGCCTCCTGAACCATCGCCATGACGGCTGTCAAAGACGCCACAGGAACTGACAAAGAAGCTGTGGCAAAAACATCCGTGGGAACTGACTCTTGAATGGCAACTCAGGACTCGGTCGAACGATCTGCCGTGAATATCCCTCATCGGTGAGAATGAGCTCGTCCAACTTCGACACACACTTCCTGCTTCGAAGTACGGCGGCCGAAGACTTGCGCAAAGGGAAACGAAGATGCGTACTCCCGTGGGAGACCGCATCGACGATCCATCCAGAAGTCGGAAAGCTCTCGTAACGGCGACAGAAGACTTGCGCAAAAGGGAAACGAAGATGCGTACTCCCGTGGGAGACCGCATCGACGATCCATCCAGAAGACGGAAAGCTCTCATAACGGCGGCAGAAGGGTTGCGCAAAAGGGAAACGAAGATGCGTACTCCCGTGGGAGACCGCATCCTCCGTTATCTCCGCGAAGCCAAAAAGACCGTTGGAGCAGTCACCATGGTCAAGATCGGCAAGCAAAGGACGACCAAGACAGGCTGCTCATTGTCAATGCTAGTGGCTTCGTCTTCCTCCTCGTTGAACTCCAGAACACCCATCTCGATGTCCTCCAAGCTGACATCACCACCAGGAAAAGTTATCTCCAAAGTCCAGAGGAACATCTAGCCCGTCTCGCCCAGCCTGCCCAGGTGCAACCTTGCCAGTTGCTCTACTCTCGCGGTAGACCTCAACGGTCCCGTCGGCCTTCGAAAAGCACTCGAAGGGACAAGTCTTGCAAGGAAATGAAAAGTGCAAGTCAAATCAAGATGCAAGGTCAATTCCAGGAGAAAAGGGCAGTGCAAGTCCAAAAAAAAAAAAAAAAAAAAAAAAAAAAAAAAAAAAAAAAAAAAAAATCGGAGCTGAAGCTGCAGCCCCAAAGGGGACCATAGCCCCATGAAAAACCCAAGACCAGAGAGGGGTCAGCAGCCCATTCCTTCCTTCAAAATCCAAGAACCCAAAGGGCCACAGCCCCTTAATGCCAAAAACAAAAACATAGAGGGGGCCGTAGCAAAAATAGCCACAGCTCTCTTCTCTCCGAAAACCCACAGCCCCCAAACAGGGTTGTGGTCTTCAACTTCTGCGCCCCCAGCCGCGCCCCATCTCCAGCTCGCGCGCCGACCACACACCGCAGCCCCCGGCCGCGCCCCGTCTCCAGCCCGCGCGCCGGCCGCACACCGCAGCCCCCGGCCGCGCCCCGTCTCCGGCTCGCGCGCCGGCCGCACCCCGCAGCCCCCGGCCGCGCCCCGTCTCCGGCTCGCGCGCCGGCCGCACCCCGCAGCACCAGGCCGAGCCCGCCTCCGCACCTCGCAGCCGCCCCGCGCGCTGCGCCCGCCGCAACCCCGGCCCGTGCACCGATCGCCCGCTCACAGCCGTCTTCACCCGCAACCGACGCCATTCGCCACTGTTGCGCACGACCTCGACCCCGTTGCAGCCACATTGCCTCCGCGCCGCCTGTGCCGTTCCACGTCGCCCGTCGCCTACGTTCGCGCGATCCAAGAGCCGGGGCCCCATGGTGGCTGGAGCCATACCCCGTGCGTGTCGGAGATGCCGCCAACCGCGCCGTCCACCTCACCTCATGCTCCTGCAGCCGGCCATCGCACTTGCCTGCACTCTCGCACTGCTCCAGCCGCCTCGCTTTTGGACTGCGCCCCGCGCACAACCCAACAATGCCTCCAGCCGGCCGCGTCAGCCCGCCGGCCTTCGGAAAGCACTCGAAGGGACAAGTCCTGTAAGGAAACAAAAAGTCCAAGTCAAATCAAGATGCAGTCAAGTACAGAAGTCGGAAAAAAAAAAAAAAAAAAAAAAAAAAAAAAAAAAAAAAAAAAAGAGGGACTGCTGCAGCCCCTCTTTGCAGAAAGGAAAACCGAGAGGGGGGCCACAGCAAAAAAGCCGCAGCCCCTGCCCCTTGTGCAAAATAGAGAAACCGAGAGGGGGGCCACAGCAAAAAGCTGCAGCCCCCCCCCCTCTCCGCTTAAAACCAGTAGCCCCGGGGGGGCGTTGCTGGCCCCCGACCCACGCGCACAACCCGGCCGCCGCCCACGCCTGCCGCGCCGGGCCGCCGCTGCTGCCGCGACCCACACCGGCCACCGGCCCGCCTGCCTCGCCGGGCCGCCGCCGCTGCCGCTGCGGCTGCTGCTGCCGTCACCCGCGCCCCGCGCGCGCGCCGCACCGACGCCACTGCCGCTGCTGCGCCGGCCCCCGCGCCCCGCACACGCGCCGCCGCCGCTGCTATGCTGCTGCTCCACCTGACCCCCGCGCGAGCAACCGCGCCACAACCGCTGCCGCTGCCGCGCCGGCCCCCGCGCGCCACCTCCGCGCCGCTGCTGCTCCGCTGGCCCCCGCGCCGCCGCTTGAGCCCCGCCGCCTGGCCGCTGCACCCCGGCCCGCGCGCCACCATCCGCCGGCCCGCGCCCGCGCTCCGCCTGCCGCGCCCCACGCGCGCCCAGCCCGCTGCCAGCCCGCGCAACCGCTGCCGGCCCGCGCCCCGCCGCCCGGCCGCTGCACCCCGGCCCACGCGCCGCCCTCCGCCGGCCGCCTCCGCGCGCGCCGTACTCATGCCGGGCCACCCTGCTGCTGCTGCTGGCTCGTGCGAACCAGAGATGAAGAAGAAGAAAAAAAAAAAAAAAAAAAAGATTGAAATCCGTTATTCATTTAAGCCCCTATATATAGCCATATCGGTTATAGGGATAGAAAAAGGATAAATCTCCCATCCCTTGAATCTAGGGGTCTATATCCGAAGTGCATCCCGATCCGATGCAACCACCATTTCATAACAGAAGCCAAGGAAGAAAAAAAAAGAGGAAAGAAAAAGAAAAAGAAAAGAAGGAGTAGGAAGAAGAAGGAATGAACCTACCGCGTCCTCGACCACTCTACCTCCTCCACTCGATGCGTCATCCGTGTCGTCATTACCATCGGCCACGATAATCGGCTGCCACCATTGCGCTCCCGCACCGAAGAGAGGCAACAACCCTCCGTCGAATCGCATCGCGGCTGTCCTCGTGCTCTCGTCGCCTTGCTGCCATGGGACTCCGCGCAACAGCCGCCATCAACATTCGCGACATCCTCGGAGCAAAGGAAGTCCGCAACAACAGGGACGATGAACAAAACCCTAGAAGATGTCTTCGACTCCAAGCAACCAAAGTCTTTCGTCTCCTGCGCTAGCAAAACGCTGGGGGAAACGAAATGGTGGGGGTTCTTGTAAAGATCTAAATTCCAAGCGAACACGCAAGTCAAGTCCAAGCGCTACGCGTTTCCTGCGGGCGCACTCGAACTTGAGGGGGCATTTGTGGGCACCGAAATTAGCCTACGGATTGGACCCGACCCGCATGTGAACACGGCCCGCACACAACGGCCCGCATGCGAAACCTGGCCCGCACACAACGGCCCGCATGCGAAACTCGGCCCGCACACAACGGCCCGCATGCGAAACTTGGGCCCGCACACAACGGCCCGCATGCGAAACCCGACCCGCATGCAAACCTGGCCCGCACACAACGGCCCGCATGCGAAACCTGGCCCGCACACAACGGCCCGCATGCGAAACTCGGCCCGCACACAACGGCCCGCATGCGAAACTTGGGCCCGCACACAACGGCCCGCATGCGAAACTTGGGCCCGCACACAACGGCCCGCATGCGAAACTTGGGCCCGCACACAACGGCCCGCATGCGAAACTCGGCCCGCACACAACGGCCCGCGTGCGAACTAGGCCCACGTACGAACTCAATTCGTGCGCCATGGCCCGACCCAAAGCAAACGGGTCCCACCGGACCCGCAACTCGGACACAAAGAGGGGGGCCCACCGGCCCCCCCCCCCTTCTAGAAAACCGTGCCCCCTCTTCATGGAGAGGTGGGGCCGGCCCTTCTTGAAAACCGTGCCCCCCTCCTCATGGAGAGGTGGGGCCGGCCATAAAGAAAAAGAAAAAGAAAAAGAAAAGAAAAAGAAAAAGAAAAGAAAAGAAAAAGAAAAGAAAAAGTCAAAACCGCCTTGATGCGGGGGGAGGTGGCGTGGATGTCTACACAACCGTAGATCCGCGACGATCCCTCGATCCAACGGACAAGATGACGTTGCGTCGCCATCCGATCCAAAAGTGCAACAAAAATAACAACTCGATCTTTAAAGATCGAGTCACAACTAGCCCGTAACCACCCCAACTAAAAAGGAGGGGATCGAGTTTGTTTCCCCGAATCAAGGAACAATATCTTGATGGTTATGGGGGGAGATATTGGATGAAACAAAAAGATTTCAGCAATATCTCCCCCAACCGCCCCCCTTTGCCTATAAATAGAAGGGGTGGGGGAAGGCACAAAGGGTCGAAAGCTGAAGAGGAAAAGGCTCTGCAAAGACGAGCTCCAACGCTTGAAGACCGAAGGCTTCACGAGGCACAGCAAGCATGTCCTACGGGAATCCTTGGCCCTTCAAGTCCTCATCAACGTGAAGACCTTGCACTCGAAGATCAAAGCTTCGACTCCTCGCACGAAGAAGAAAGCTTGGAGAAGAAGACCCGGAGTCGTCGTCATCCCGACTTCTCCAACGATCTTCATCAACTCCGAAGAAGCCATAAGCAAAGGCCGGAGAAGAAGATCGAAGCCGACAACACCCGTCGTCTTCAACAAAGGCGTCGACTCCTCGCACGAAGAAGAAAGCTTGGAGAAGAAGGCCTGAAGCCGGTGCTACCCCTGCCGTCTTCGTCAACAAAAGCCGACGCTACAACCGTCGTGCGGAGATCGGTGCTACCCCCACCGTCTTCACCAACAAAGCCGACGCTACAACCGTCGTGCGGAGATCGGTGCTACCCCCGCCGTCTTCATCAACAAAGCCGACGCTACAACCGTCGTGCGGAGATTGGTGCTACCCCCACCGTCTCCACCAACAAAGCCGACGCTACAACCGTCGCACGGAGATCGGTGCTACCACCGCCGTCTTCATCAACAAAAGCCGACGCTACAACCGTCGCATAGAGATCGGTGCTACACCCGCCATCTCCAAAAGAAGCCTTCAACTCCAATCAAGCCAAACACGCCCGGAGAAGAAGCCGACGTCACAACCGTCGCATAGAGATCGGTGCTACACCCGCCATCTCCAAAAGAAGCCTTCAACTCCAATCAAGCCAAACACGCCCGGAGAAGAAGCTAACGTCACAATCGTCGCCAGGTCCGAAAAGCTGAAGACGAAAGAGCGCTACGAAGAAGCTCCAACGCTTGAAGACCGAAGGCTTCACGAGGCACGGCAAGCATATCCTACGGGAGTCCTTGGCCCTTCAAGTCCTCATCAACGTGAAGACCTTGCACTCGGAGATCAGAGCTTCGACTCCTCGCACGAAGAAGAAAGCTTGGAGAAGAAGACCCGGAGCCGTCATCACCCGATTGCTCCAACGATCTTCATCAGCTCCGAAGACGCCATAAGCAAAGGCCGGAGAAGAAGATCGAAGCCGACAACACCCGTCGTCTTCAACAAAGGCATCAACTCCTTGCACGTAGAAGAAAGCCGGGAGAAGAAAGCCTGAAGCCGGTGCTACCCCTGCCGCCTTCGTCAACCAAAAGCCGACGCTACAACCGTCGTGCCGAAGCCGGTGCTACCCCCGCCGTCTTCATCAACAAAAGTCGACGCTACAACCGTCGCACGAAGATCGGTGCTACCCCCACCGAAAAGCCAAGCCGACGCCACAACTGTCGAGGAAGTCGGAAGAAGAAAGAAGCCTTGAAGAAGGAACGCCAGTCGTTCCTTCTTCAAGAAGCCAACGCAAGAAGCCAAAGCAAACGCCCCGGTAAAGCCCGCGCTAAAGCAACGCACGTGCCAAAGCCAAGCAACTACGACGGTCACGAGCAAAGCACCGCACGTTCTAGCCGACACGACGCGAAGTCCGGAAGAACTAAAGCATCGCAAGCCTCTACCCGCCTACGTTTAAGCGCAAGCGCCAAAGCAAAGCAAACGCCAGAGCCACGCCAAAGCTACGCCAAAGCCAAAAGCTAAAGCCAAAGCTGACGCCAAAAACACGATCGACGCCGCGAACCGACGATCAAGGACGCCGAGGTCGAGCAAGGATCGAGGAAGACACGAAGACTGAGGAACGAAGCCCAAAGCCTCCCTAGCCGAGAAAGCGCGAAGCACGGACGGGACAAAATCAACGGCGGAAACTCCTTAGCCTCTCAAAAACCCTCACCCTGTAAAGACCTCTGTCCTGGGCAACCCCTTCAGAGCTCTCGCACGAATACCACGTGGAGACGCGGATCAAAGGGACCCTCCAGAGGATCTCTCCCACAATCTCCTGATCAAAAATTTGTAATCTCGTGTGATCCGCAATAAAGACGACCCGAATCTTTTTCCGCGCTCACAAGCACAAATGAAGAAACAGATCATTTGCTCTTACACTGCCAACATTAATTCGTGAGAGATTTGGAGTTATTTTAATAGGTTTGACATCTCTCACCGCTATCAAGCTTGCTCTCTCTTTGATCATCTTGGAGTAAACAGAGGGTACCTCAAGATTGGTGGAAAGAATGGAACATCTTCACTGTCGCTACGCTGGAACATCTGGTTGGAGAGGAATACAAGAGTTTTCAAAAAAAATTCAACCCCCTATCCAATGTTATCAGGCGTTTTATTGAGACGGTGAAGCTTTGGTGAGCGGTGGCTTCAGGGAAGCTGAGAGTCTCAGTTGAGAGTGTTCTATAGTCGATCATCATCCGATTTCCTCTCTCGACTTATGGAATTCGTTTTCTTTTCTTTACCTTGTAAATTTTTACTATATCCAATTAACATGTAGGGGTCCAAGCCAGACGCCCCCCCCAAAGGGATTTCTTTCTCTCTCTCTCTCTCTCTCTCTCTCTCTCTCTCTCTCTCTCTCTATATATATATATATATATATATATATATATATATATATATATATATATATATATATATATATAGGGCTGTTACAGTGAGCTGTGGGCTACAGGGGGAAAGTGAGCTGCGGATATTTTGCCCCCCCAAGAAGTTATGGAATTTGATAAAATTTGGTGAGGTTGTTGTCTAGGATAATATGATCATCATCACCAATTTTCAGCAAATTCCAAAACTTCTAGGGGGGTCAAATGGTCGAAGCAATTTCTGCCGTCCGCAGTCACCGTTAAAATTGCTTCTACCAGTTGACCCCCCTAGAAGTTTTGAAATTTGATGAAAATTGGTGAGGAAGATCATCTTATCCTAGGCAACAACCTCACCAAATTTCATCAAATTCCATAACTTCTTGGGGGGTCAAAATACCCGCAGCTCACTTTCCCCCCCCCCCCCCCCGGTAGCCCACAGCTCAATGTAACAGCCCTCTCTCTCTCTCTCTCTCTCTCTCTCTCTCTATATATATATATATATATATATATATATATATATATATATATATATATATATATATATATATATATATATATATATATATATATATATATATATATATATATATATATGAGGAATGGGATGCTGCCTATCAAAGCAGCATTTTTTGCTGCTTTGAGACATTGTTTGACCATCCTAGAAGGTTTGGAATTTGATGAAATTTGGTGAGGGTGTTGTCTAGGGTAAGATGATCATCCTCACAAATTTTCATCGAATTCCAAAACTTCTAGGGGGTTCAAATGGTCGAAGCAAAATCAGTCGTCTGCAGTTGCCGTTAAAATCTGCAGCATTTTGCTTCGACCATTTGACCCTCTTAGAAGTTTTGGAATTTGATGAAAATTTGTGAGGATGATCATCTTACCCTAGACAACACGCTCACCAAATTTCATCAAATTCCAAAACTTCTAGGATGGTCAAACAATGTCTCAAAGCAGCAAAAACGCTGTTTTGATAGGCAGCATCCCATTCCTCTATATATATATATATATATATATATATATATATATATATATATATATATATATATATATATATATATATATATATATATATATATATATATATATATATATATATATATATATATATATATATATATATATATATATATATATATATATATGGGGTGGGATCCGTTGACAACCCAAAATGGGAGGTAAATTTACCTCCCATTTATAACTCACCAAAATCGTTGGTTAGAGGTTTCCGAATTTACTGATTTTTTGTGAGGATGATCAACATGGCAATTTGATCATCCTCACAAAAAATCAGCAAATTCTGAAACTTATACGGGTGTCAAATGTGTTATTCAAATTAACGGTTCAAATAGACGGTTCAGAAACATTTGATTCAATCGGCGCCCTTAGAAGTTTCAGATTTTAGTGATTTTTTGTGAGGATGATCATTATGGCAAGTTGATCATCCTCACAAAAAATTAACAAAATCTGAAACTTCTAAGGGCGCCGATTGAATCAAACGTTTCTGAACCGTCTATTTGAACCATTAATTTAAATAACACATTTGATGCCCTTATAAGTTTCCGAATTTGTTGATTTTTTGTGAGGATGATCAACTTGCCATGTTGATCATCCTCACAAAAAATCAGCAAATTTGGAAACCTCTATCCACCGATTGAATCAAGTTAAAAATGGGAGGTAAATTTACCTCCCATTTTGGGTTGTCAACGGATCCCAGCCCTATATATATATATATATATATATATATATATATATATATATATATATATATATATATATATATATATATATATATATATATATATATATATATATGGGGAGGGATACTCTTACAAGTCAGGTCTTACAAGCAGCAATTACTAATGATCCCAGCCAACAAGATCGGATTGGATGGTTGGGATCAATTCTCTCCCTCTCTCTCAATCTCTCTCTCAATCAGTAATAACAGAACCCCAAACCCCCATCCCGACCACCGACCCCCGACCCCGACCCCATCCCCTCCGGCTCCGGCTGCCTCCCGACCCCGATCCCAACCCCATCCCCTCCGGCCCCGTCTGCCCCCCGACCCCAACCCCATCCCCTCCGCCTCCGGCTACCCCCCCTCCGGCAGCCGCGACCCCAACCCCTTCCCCTCCGGCTCCGGCAGCCCTCCGACCCCTACCCCGCAGCCCCCCGCAGCTCTGCGCCCGTCGCCCCGCGTCGTCTCGCCGCCCCTCGCCGGCCCGCGCCTGCTCCGACCCCGACCCCACAGCCCCCCGCAGCTCCGCGCTCGCCGCCCCTCGCCGGCCACGCTCCGGCCCGTCGCTCCGCACCCCGCGCCGGAGCCGGTGGGGAAGGTCGGGGTCGGGGGGGGGGGGGGGGGGGGGGGGGGGGGCTCGCTGTTCAGTTCACGAGAGAGAGAGAGAGAGATAGAGGGATGGAGATTGAGGGGAAATCCCAGCCATCCCGCAATCCGATGGATGGCTGGGATCATTAGTAATTGCTGCTTGTAAGACCTGACTTGTAAGAGTATCCCTCCCCTATATATATATATATATATATATATATATATATATATATATATATATATATATATATATATATATATATATATATATATATATATATATATATATATATATATATATATATATATATATATATATATATGTCGGGATCCAGATACACATAACTTTGCCACAGAGTTAGACACACATCATCCAAATCGTTAGATAGAAGTTTCAGAATTTTTTGATTTTTTATAAGGATTATCAACTTCCCTTAGATAGAACATCCATAAAACAATCAGTAAGTTTTAAACCTTTTAGGTGCATCAAATCTAAAAAACTTTATTGACCATTCATTTTAATCGTTAAATTGAAGGAAATATTTGGTTAGTCTATAGGTTTTAGAATGCATTAATTTTTTGCTGATGTGCTATCTAAGGCAAGGTTATCACCCTCACAAAAATCAACAAATTCTGAAACCTCTATCTAAGGTTTTGAAGATGTGTGTCTAACTATGTGGCAAAGTAGCGTGTTTCTCGATCCCGACCCTATATATATATATATATATATATATATATATATATATATATATATTATATATATACACACACACACACACACACACACACACACACACACACACACACACACACACACACACACACACACACACACACACACACACACACACACACACACACACACACACTCGGAATGGTTCTTACTAGAGGGGGCCTCATATATAAAATCCCTCAAGTGAGATCACTTGGTCCGATCCACTTTCTGCGACCCTGGCCGAAAACATATGTACTGGGAGTACTGCAACCCATTTCGCGGAGCACAGCAACATGTGATGTTAATGTGCCTGAATTGCTCAGCCCGCATAGTGCAACATATGCACTGGAAGAACTGGAACATATGTAGTGAAGTACAACAACATGTGGATTTTCGTGGCCCATAGTGCTCGAATCACACCAATGGTTCTCAATAGAGGGGGTATATATATATATATATATATATATATATATATATATATATATATATATATATATATATATATATATATATATATATATATATATATATATATATATATATATATATATATATATATATATATATATATATATATATATATAAAATACGGGGTATGAGCTGACAGCCCATTTGGGCATTTGGGCTGTCAGCTCACAGCCCTCCGATCTTGATCATCCACCGTCCTTTTAAAAGAAAAAAAACAAACATGGGATCAGGCACGCATCAAACATGGGATCTTTCTCTCTCTCTCTCTCTCTCTCTCTCTCTCTCTCTCTCTCTCTCTCTCTCTCCTTCGTGAAGATACCCGACCCTTACCCCTGCGCCCCCTCCGACCCGGTCCCCTCAGGCGCTGCGCTCGTCTCCGACCCCGGTCCCCTCCGACCCTTCTCCTCCCACTCCGGCGTCGGTCCAGCCGCAGCTCCGGCAGCCCCCGACCTCCACCCCCGATCTCCCCGGCACCCTCCGGCAGCAACCTCTCTCTCTCTGCCCAGATCCACTCCGGCAGCCCCTTCCTCTCGCGACCACCGGCGATGTCCAGCGGCGCCGATCCAGCCCCAACCTCCCCCTTCCTCCTCTGATCTCGCCGGAGGGGGACGAGGTCGCGCCGGAGGGGGAGGGGGACGGGGTCGCCGGAGGGGGACGAGGTTACGCTGGAGAGGGACGGCGGTTCGGGCTGGGCAGAGAGAGAGAGAGAGAGAGAGAGGGAGAGGGGACGTACGGGACAGCTGTGTTAACAGCTGTTTTTTTTTTTTTTAAGGGACGGTCCGATCATTGGGATCGGACGGCTGTCGGTGACAGCTCAAATGAACATTTAGGCTGGCAGCTCACCTCCCGTTTTCTATATATATATATATATATATATATATATATATATATATATATATATATATATATATATAGAGAGAGAGAGAGAGAGAGAGAGAGGAATGGGATGCTGCCTATCAAAGCAGCATTTTTTGCTGCTTTGAGACATTGTTTGACCATCCTAGAAGTTTTGGAATTTGATGAAATTTGGTGAGGGTGTTGTCTAGGGTAAGATGATCATCCTCACAAATTTTCATCAAATTCCAAAACTTCTAGGGGGTTCAAATGGTTGAAGCAAAATCAGTCGTCTGCAGTCACCGTTAAAATCTGCAGCATTTTGCTTCGACCATTTGACCCTCTTAGAAGTTTTGGAATTTGATAAAAATTTGTGAGGATGATATATATATATATATATATATATATATATATATATATATATATATATATATATATATATATATATATATATATATATATATATATATATATATATATATATATATATATATAGAGAGAGAGAGAGAGAGAGAGAGAATACGGGGTATGAGCTGACAGCCCATTTGGGCATTTGGGCTATCAGCTCACAGCCCTCCGATCTTGATCACGAACCGTCCGTTTAAAGTCAAAAAAAAATATACCCAACCCCTCTCTCCCTCTCCCTCTCTCTCGCGAGCCCTCCTACCCCTGCCCCCTGTGCCCCCGACGGCAGCCCCCTGCGCCCCCGACTGCAGCCCCCTGACCCCGGCCCTGCGCCCCTGACGGCAGCCCCTTGACGGCAGCCCGCGCCCCCGACGGCAGTCCCCTGACCCCGGCCCTGCGCCCCCAACGGCAGCCCCCTCCGGATCCGGCCACCGGCAGCCCCCTCCGGTCTCCCGACGGCAGCCCCCTGCGCCTCCGGATCCCCTCCGACCAGCAGCCCCCTATGACCAGCAGCCCCCTGCGCCCCCGACGGCAGCCCCCTGCACCTCCGGATCCGGCCACCGGCAGCCCCCGGCGCTGACAGTGGCTGGATCGGCGCCGCCGGAACTCGCCGGAGTGGAGCCTGGTCGGAGAAGGTGGCTGCCCGCGCCGGGAGTGGAGGTCGGGGAGGTGGCCGGCCTGCTAGCGCGGTGAGAGAGAGAGAGAGAGAGAGGGAGAATGTAAAAAAAATAAAAAAAAATACAGCTATTTACAGCTGTTTTTTTTTAAAAAAAATGGATGGTTTGATCGATCTCATCGGACGGCTACCGGCTGACAGCCCATTTGAGCAAATGGGCTGTCAGCTCATACCCCGTATTCTCTCTCTCTCTCTCTATATATATATATATATATATATAAAGAGAGAGAGAGAGAGAGAGAGAAAGAGAGAGAGAGAGAGAGAGAGAAAGAGAGAGACTGCTAAAATACGGTGTGTGGTGAGTGCGGCGTCGCACCGCAGCCGTCTGTTGCACCGCTGCGTGCATCAGACGGCTGCGGTGCGACGCCGCACCCTAGCACGCCTCTCTCTCTCTCTCTCTCTCTCTCTCTCTCTCTCTCTCTCTCTCTATATATATATATATATATATATATATATATATATATATATATATATATATATATATATATATATATATATATATATATATATATATATATATATATATATATATATATATATATCGAGGAGTATTACAGTGCGTTGTGAGCTGTGAGAGGGAGAAAATGAGCTGCGATATATTTGACCCCCTTAGAAATTTTGAAATACGATGAAATTTTGTGAGAGTGTTGTCTAGGGTAAGATGATCATTCTCACCAATTTTTATCAAATTCTAAAACTTGTAGGGTCATCAAATGGTCGAAACAAAATTTGCAGATTTTAACGATAACTGCGGAAGACAAATAAAGCTTCGACCATTTGATGACTGTAGAAGTTTTGGAATTTTATGAAAATTTGTAAGAACAATCATCTTACCCTAGACAACACCATCACTAAATTTTATCAAATTTCAAAACTTTTAGAGGGGTCAAATATATCGCAGCTCATTTTCTCCTCACAGCTCACTATCACACTATAAAAGAAATAAATAATATATAATTGTATTATAGATTCAAAAACTTAATCAATGAAATTATATCTCTATCCTTTACACTCACTAATTAAGATACTTAATTTAATTACCTCCAAAGAGAATCAAGAGCTGCATGCACTCCTGATAATTTGGTAATCTAACTAGCCATTGGATAAGTTCTGCTGGTCAATGTGGCCCTTTATTTTGGATGGGAAAAGGCTCTGGCTTTCTCCCAAACGGCACAAGAAAACAATATGAAAAGTATGCTACAGTGCTTTGCTCATGTCCATGCTTACATGATTCTATTGGTGGGACCCATGTCCCACCATCAATCCCATCATTGGTGGTGATTTGGCAGTATTGTCCATTCACTTTTTTTTTTTTTTTTAGGACAAATTATAAAAACCTTTCCTGAACTATGCACCGTATTTTATATTGGTCCCATAACTTATTTTTTGAACAATTCGATCGTTGAATAATGCTCCATCCGTGTTTAGCGCATCTATCAACTTTCATCTCGAAAATACCTTATCAATTTCTAATAAGATTTAAAATTATTTTATAATATTTTACTTATGCTTATAGAGTAAGAGTATTTTTTGAATAAAAGTTAACATATTGGGCTAAATGCATATAGAGCATAGTTCAAGGATCAAGTTGTTCAAGAAAAAAGATGATGAATCAATTTGAAATAAGGTGTACATTTTAGGGAGGCTTTTGTAATTTACTTGTTTTTTCGGAAAAATTATATACAAACCCTCTGAATTATGCACCTAATTTCACACTGGTCCCTTAAGTATTCTTTTGAACAACTTGTCCCCTTAAACTATGCTCAGTCTGCATGTTCTCCCCCATCGTCAAATTTCAACAGTAAAATTTAATTTTATACCAAAACTACCATTGACCTTATCATTATGAGTAATATTTTAAACCCTTTTAATCTCATTAATAGTGGTTTTGGGATAACTGTTAAGTTTGACAATTAAACACTTACGGAAGTGGTGACCATACAGACGGAGCATAGTTCAAGGGGTCGAGTTGTTAAAAAAAATACTAGAGGAACCAATGTGATATTCGGTTTATAGTTCAGGTGAGGTTTTTATAATTTGTTGTTTTTTGACATTGACAGTACCAAAACCTTTCAGGCAATGGACCCACTTCAGACTCGGACTAATTCCTCAAAAACCACACACTAATCTTCTCGAAAGTTTCCCTACAAACTCTTGAGCAAATCGTCGGGGGAGGAATTGAACCCACAACCTCTTCACCAAAGCATTGATTGCTTACCAACTCCCTTAGTCCCTGGTGAGTTAAGTGCTTCAATCACTCTTGTGTGGCCCAATGGAGGGGGGCCCACTTGTGCATGATTAGGATACCCCACCCCAACATCACCCTATTATCTTCCTGACCCCCTTGCATGCCCTATGAAGAAAAAGAGCAAAAATATGGGAACAAGTCCACAGCACCCTCTTCTCCCCACCCCACCCCACCCCACCCCACCCCCCATCATAGGTGTGGTCCTCATATGCCCACCTTTTTTTGTGCTGTCACTCTCCAAAGGTTTCAGGGACCTAGACATTAATTTATTTTTAACCATAACCCTAATTTGGGTTGTGAATGGACCTTTTCATGTGAACATGATGCCATGCCAATGCCAAATACAAAACCACCACTTACTCCAATTGGATTGTTGGACAAAATCACATATGAGCTATGATGATGACATTTGTTTTTTTCATCATTATCATCCAAGTCTTATTATCCCATCAAGGCGGAGAGATCGATCATAATTTTATGACTCACTATCGACACGATGAGATTCATTTAAGATTGGTACCAAAAATCTGACCAAGACAACTTAATAAGATTGGAATATATAAAAAAGGGCAAAGGATCCTATGAGGTTATAGTCTCAGAATATCAGATAGGTTAAAACCAAAACTGAATCACAACCGTCCGTTGCATCCATCCCAACTGGTTAATTGCACTCAGTCCCAAATGGCATGTAAGAGAATGATTGCTGCTTCAACCTATTTGATCATCTGAGATTATACAACCTCATAGGATGTCTGCCCGTCAAAAAGCTTAAGATATCAATTATCAAATTGATAGATCTATTCGTTAAATAATTTAATCTCATATAATCCAAATGTTAGATACCCTTACGCTTCAAAATCCGGGACGTAACGGGAGATCCACAGAGAGTATATAAAGCGGACGTAAGGTGCCCCCTTTACTGATGTGGGACTAACATGTGGACTTCCTCAACACCTCCTCTCAAGCAAACCACACGGAGCGAGGCACAATCGGAAGGAGCCAAACCCGGAGGTAGACGGTGAACCCAGCTCGATCTGATACCATGTTAGATACCCTCACGCCCCAAAACCCGGGTCGTAAGGGGAGGTTCATAGAGGATATATAAAATGGTGCCTCTTTATCGATATGTTACTAATCGATGGACTTTCTTAATACCAAAAAGCAAAATAAATTAAGTAACATAAAATCTTACTAGCTAATGACATAAAATTAACAAAAAAAAACTTCTATTTCACCGTGAATTTTTTTTTTATCGGACTAGCCAGGCGATCAGAGGACAGGGTGCTAGAGCATGGGCTCAAAAATGTCCGGGGATCAAAACGAGAGAGATAGCAGCGGCTATTTATTAATTCCATAATCCGTTAACATGACATCAACGACCAGGATCCACACACACAAAGAAGTCATGGCGGTCTTGAGGGAAAATTTGCTCCACGGTGTCCATACCTGGAGTCGAACAGGAAACCTCTCCAACATGGGAGAGAGGAAGTACCACAATGATATTGTTCGTAGAGATTTTTTTTTTTTTTTTTGTAACAAAAGTACACTACCAAGGTCAAAGTCGAAGATAGGGAGAGACTCCCCCTACCTTCGCAGAAATTGACATGGGCCTATGTCACGGAGCATTAGAGCATGCAAGGGATTCGGAACTTCCTGTAGCCACACTTCACCATAGCCCTGACGAACAGCCCAACCTGCAAGCCAATCAACCACAGTGTTTCCTTCACGGAGAGTGTGAGGCACTCCAACAATATGACACCTCGTCAGAAGATATCGGCAGTCTGCCAATAGAGGATCCACCGGGCTGGTAGAGACCAACCGTTGAAGAATCACACTCAAGTCACCTTCTACTAGCAATGGAAAGGATGACCAATGACTAACCACAAAGCGGACACCCATCCATAGACCATGAGTTTCAGTCTCGGCCACCGAAGGGCACCGAAACACATCACAACCAGCTACCTGATTGACACCCCTCTAATCCCGAACAACAAAACCTGCTCCCTTGGAGCCCAAGGTGAAAGAACCGTTGAAGTTGAGTTTGAAGCACCCAGGGTTAGGAGGGAACCACTTCACGAATCTAAGTGGAACAATAGTAATCGGAGATGAGGCAACTCTATTTTGCGAGATCAAAGCTTGACAAACCTCCTTAGCTTCCCCGATTGCACGACTCTAGGTAGTGGAAGATAGCCCAACCTGTAATTCAAAATGCGAGCGGTTGCGCGACTTCCAAATGTGCCAGGCCACCATAACACAAAGGGACCTGGGGGAAAAATGTTATGTACTGTTCCGACCGTAGAAAGTTGGCATAGCAATAAGCCAAACTCCAAGAGTGTCGAGGGGTGAAAAGAGGAAGAAAAAGTAGTAAAGAAGATAGCCCAAACAACGATTGAGGTGTGCCCGGGGGAAGTCCCAGGATGACAAAAAACCAATCTGAACGAGGTGTGCCTGGACGCAGCAACCAATTGAGAAGAACCTTCCAAATGAAACACTTAACCCGAGGTATGAATTGATTGAATGGCCCATAAAGCCGCCCAAACACTCGAGCTTTGTTAGGAGGACTCCTCCGAGAGGTCAACTTGTTGTCTCTCCGTCAGTTAGGAGTAAGCTTCTCGGATCGAATAATTAGCTGATCTATCGAGGTCCCAAAATAAGTCTGAGACGGGATAGAGGACAAAACCGGTAAAGACATGAATGAACCCCGGAAACCAAACAATACCCAACTCTATCTTTACCTTTTGAGTAAAAAAAACAATATCAGACCTGCAAAATTTCCCACGGAAACCATACCACAATCTCTCTATACATTCTCTCTCATAATGCTCTCTCTCTCTCTCTCTCTCTCTCTCTCTCTCTCTCTCTCTCTCTCTCAATTGCACACTCCCTTCAGCACACGTGATGTCCCCTAGCTTGTATAACGAAGAAAAATTATTCTCTCAGATCTAAACAAACATAAAACCAACAATAAAACCAAAACCCAAGAGGGAGGGAGGCCTTTTTATATGACTTTCCTTTTTGTTAAATAAAAGGGGTTTCCAGCTTGGCATCAACCTTTGTTACACTCCATTGTAGTCATGGTCAGCACCTGCTCCCATTTGTAGGTGGCACGTTGTCATGATCATGTTGGAGTCACTCCACTCATGGTCTATGACTCACTTGCTCCAACTTGGGTTTGGGATCAACTACTCATTGTGAACAAAAAAAAAAAAGATTGAAGACAAGTTACAAACTTAAAAATGGTGGTAGGCACTTTATCAATGTCCCCTTCACCCCTTTCTACTAGATTCCTCCATACTTTTTTTTTTTTTTAATTTTGGGGTAGACCAAGCAAGCATGAAAAGAATCATATAGGACTTCAGAAAAAGAACACAAAACTAATATTTTGTTCTTTGAGTTATTTCCATACTTTTGTTGGGTTATTGACTCGATTTGGATGCAGCCAGAAAACATGAGAAATCATCTGGCTGATCGGTCGACATGTTTATGCCGTTCGATCGATCGATCCAGGATACTTGAAGCAAAGTCTATTGAAAGACTGATCGACTTTTTATTAGATCCATCAAAATTAATCAAGACGGGTTGGTTTAGGTTCATACGAATCCGATCAATCGGTGTCTCTACAACGACCGATCAATTTGTTTTGTGATATATATATGGAGTGTGCTCGTCTTGGCTCAGCTTCCGTGG